>JBBMEG010000009.1:12064048-12089074 GCA_037832605.1 Cyclanthera cordifolia | reverse complement strand
ATGCTCGTAAAGATCAAAATCAAATGGCCAAAGACAAAGATCATCTAGCTGTCAAAGACTGAATAAAAACAAAGATGTCAATGTTTTAATAATATAAAGTGATGATGTAATGAAATAAAGAGAAAAGAAAGAACATGTTTAGTGGAATATTTAAATATGAAGAGCCAATGTTGTTTCCACATGCAGGCCATAATAATTAATAAATATTAACAAACAATCACAAATCTCATAATTATATTTATTTATAAATTACCATTAAATTATGTCTTTAATTTTCTATCTTTGAAAATAATTAACAGATGCCATTTGGAGCACTTTCAACAGAATTCTGAGTTTTAATAGAAATGTAAATATAATAAATTCAATACAAACAAAATCGTGATCGTATATTACGAATTTATAAATTAAAAGTTTAATTGTTCGATTATAAACTATGTTTATTAAATTATTAGCATGATTTTATGTTGTAAATTTTGTACACCAGAGTAAATTATAAATTTGGTTCTTATAGTTTGTATTTGTGGTTTAAAAAATTAGAAGTTTTTTTTTTCTGAGATTACAACAATTAGCGATAAATAGATTCGAACCGGTAACCTCATGATCCTTCGGCGTTCATGGATGTCATTGAGTTATTGCTCTTTTGACTAAAAAATTAAAAATAAATATTTATGATTTGAATAAAACTAGAATTTAGTCTCTCTGTTTAAAAAAAAAAAAGTTCATGTTTTTGGCAAACACGTGCAAATTAAGTTCGTAGGTATAACTTCAAATGTATGAATGATTTTTTTTTTAATCAATTACTTATTTCACATTCTCATCATTGAGACATAGATATTTAACTTCTTTCAAATTTTATTTACAAAGAATTACGAATAATACAAATTATAGTTTAAATTTTATCAAACTATAGATACTTAATTGTAATTTTTGATAATTTTTTCCCAATCATAAGAACTATATTCTATTTAAAACCATAAAAATTAAATTCTAACAAGAACAAAATTTATAATTTATCCAATAATATATTAATACATATACAATCTATGTTGAATACACTAAAATCATAAAAGAGCTATTTTCATAATTTTCGCTATAGAATTAAAAAAAAAAAAAAAATCATGCATGCCCAAATACATATTATGGTGAACAATAAATCCAAAAACATAACAACACTAAATTAAATGACAGACAAAAATGCTGATAAAAATGATTTAATAATCATGAAATTATATGTTCTTAATGAAAAAAATATAAAAAGAATAGTGTTGTTAAGTGATATTAGATACTAAAATTGAATTATGTAAATAAGGAAGAATAATAATGTAAAGCAAAAAACCAATAATTGTTATGATATAAGGCAATGGAAGGCGTGGTATGTTTCAACTGTATTAGACAACATCAAGTGATCAATCAAGTCATACCAATCCAAAACAAACACTATATCATAACTCTAAATTCAACAATCTCATTTGCATTGCATAGCCAATGATTCTGCCCTACGAGTTTCGGTTGTTTTTTATTCAATATTTTGCATTTTAGAGTTTTTTTTTTTATATCTAATTATACCCTTCATTATCTCTGTATAGAAGACTATCTAGTATACTGATTAAAGACTATGTAACACTAATCGAAGACGATATGTTGCACTAATTAAAGATTAAAGACTTTATTTGGGGTGTTAGGAGACGAAGTGAGGTGGAATGAGGATGTATAGAATGATAACAAAAGAACCATTATCTAAGAATGAAGATAGAAATCAAACAAATAACGACTAAAATATCATATTATCAAAAGAGCAGAACTTCAACGACATCTTAGGTGATTCGATAACTTAGAGATTAGCGATTTGAATCTTCCTCCATCAACCATATCAACAAGTCCTAGAAATCCAAACAAAAAACATGCAGCAAAGCAATTAATTTTTGTAAAAGTAAAATCTCTTCCTTTCATAATGTATCCTTTCAAAAAGTTTAGCCCCCCAATGAAAACTTGGGATGGGCCTTCTCTCTCTCCAAGGGTAGTAATCAATAGCAGTTATTGGGCCTTCCATGAGCTGTCATTTGGGCCCCAGCCATGAGAAAAGGGCCAAAATGAGCCTGAACTCAAAAGGGCATGTACACACATAATAAACAATATATATATATATATATAGAGAGAACAAAAAGACATCAACATACCTGCTCCCTTGAAATGATCACAGGTGAGAATCAAATACAAACAACCTTTCCAGAACAGTCGATGTCAATTCTCAGCAAAACCCATTTGTAGGAGACACCAGAAATTAGTATTCTTTGGTAACATTATTAAAAACCTGCACTGAGTTAGAACATTCAAGAATTCTTTACATTACCAGAACAAATCAAATCCGTGCTGCTGATGACTGAATTCAGAACCTGATCAAAGAAGTTTGAGCGCAAGAGATGAAAGTAAAGATGTTTTTTTAACTGAGAAATCGAAGCATCACTTCAGTACATATACGAGAGAACCTATGCCCTTCCCAAGGTCAAAATTTGAGGAAAAAAAACAATTAAGCTAATTCGTAGATTTCAAACTTAAAACCTCCGACGAGACATATACCTAGGAGATCTCAAGTTTCTACCGGCCAGATCAACCGGTGGAGTTCAAAACGAAATTATAGAATAAGTCAAAAATAATTTTCTTTCTAGAATTTCCAAGCATTGCAGAGTACAGAATTAACCTTCATAAGCATTGGAGTACATTTCCAAAAGTGTCTTTCAATGAATTCAAACACATCCTTGTCACAACGTCAGTTTGAATTCCATCATTGTCAGAAATATATTACAACTACAAGCAGTAAACAATCCTACAAATACAATGTCAACGTATTTGCTAGGGTAATCTGGATTTCTAGCTGCGTATTACGATCTAAAAACTGTAGAAAAGTAAAATTGCTGAACTCTCAGAAACCCAAGAAAAAAAAAACTATATGTATGCCCGTAACTACAACTACAGGTAAAATCTTTTTTTTTTTAAGAGCAAATTAGTGAAAATGCAGAGGGGACAAAAGGCTTGTAGGCGGGCAATGCAAGCTTACTTATCCAACTATGGCAGAGGATGAATGATTATTATTGCAAAGAATCATGCGAACCAGTTTTAAATATACGGCCCGCGTCCTTACGAGAATGAATCATCAGCATGTGAAAATCCTGTCATGGAAATGCCTCGAGAGTATGACAGCTACACAAACTCAAACACATACTTTTAAGTTAGAACCTCTACTTCATATTTGAGCCACACCTACATCAACTTTTGTCCTCACTATTTATGATCTTACGGTAGAATTTCCAAGATGGACTAGATTCAGAAATGGGTTTTTGACCAAATGGATTCTGTTCAACATATTTCTGAACATTTTCTGCCGTAGATACACCCTCCAAATAAGTGCGAAGATCACCACCAGGTCCTGTGGAAGACCCAACGTTAAAAAAGATATTGGCAAAAACATTTGAAGGTAATCATGAAAAAATGACTATGGTTACAGCAGGAACAAAAGATAGAATTTTCAAAGACTGTAAACGGATCTTTGGTTCGTGCACTAGACCACCCGGGATGACTAAGTAACATTCAGGGGTCAGTATAAAAAATTCCATATATGATATAAGAAAATTGAAATTCATATATATATTTCAAAATTTGTCTTAATTTCAAGGTAAACAAATAAATATCATCGAAAGAAAAATATCTATATTATATAAGCATCAACAAATTTCCACAGTAGATTGATGGTTGGTTGGAAAATCTATAGCAGACAAGCTAAATTGGATGAAATTAAGGGCATCTTTACTCTCATTTTGAATGAGCACTAATGGAGCCATGAAATTTTAAAACTCTTCTGCTAAGTACCTTCTAATGTTCTTTATCGCCCCAAAGAAATAATAGAGTATTTTTAGGCAAAGACATTTCTATCGACACTAGGTGTAAGAAGTTGTAACTATTTTATCTCTACTATTTGCAGTAGCTGGAAGAGCTTTTTGTAATGTCCCTAGAGAGAACCCCTATTGTTTTACATTTGATTTAATTAACCATATTCTTTCTCAAAAAAAGGAAGTCCTAAATATTTAGATGCATGCAAGTATGCCCAGACATTCAATATTCTTCAACTATATACAACAATTCACCTAAAACTTCAGCTCTTTTTGCACGTGGTGCAGTTCTTACCTAATGATGTATCGTCACTGTCCTTGTACCGATATGTAGTGGGAAATACTGCAGTATTAGCCTGAAAATGACGATAAGCCGAAACAAAGAAACTATTAGATCAGCTTCAAAGCAATTGAAAGAGTTCATATCCTCACATGAGAAAAGAGTAGATATTTTTCAACTAACTGGATTGCGCAAGGCCTTGTATGGAGAATCATCCAACAATAAAGTATTTGATGCATTGTACTCCCCCTTTTTCCATGGAAGATCCGGTTCCAATTTTTCCCATATTTTTTTCAGTTCCTTCAAAACAAGGGGCTTCATATCGTTCTCGATAGTAGTGAACTTTGTAGTAGTACAGTGAGATTGATCCTGCATAGCATGAAACTAGTTGGTGAGAGAAATCCAGACAATTGACTTGCAACCAAAAAAAGACAATCAATAGATTTAAATCACCAAAAATGTAAAAGTTAATGCTATTTTCTTACATAGAATATAAGGAAGTCCAAATTAACACAAGTTAAGTTCTAATCCAGTTATATGTATTCTACTTCCGGTAAAAAAATATATTTATTCTACTATTAATAATTCAACATTGTAGGTAAAAAAAATATAGAAAAAATGGTTATGAATGAGAATAAGAAAATGAACATGTAAAATGCAACCCCATATAATTCCTATTTCCTAAATAGCAAGGTGATGCATAGTTCATCTATTCTTGCAGAGATATGACTTGGCTTACCCAGCAAAAAAGTAGTTTGTGTCTGGAATCCCTCATAATAAACTTAACTAACATGTCCAGGTTCCTCCTGCAGACATGAGATAAGGGCATGGCTATTGTCAGGGCGGCTAAAATTTTGAAGCTAATGACAAAATACAATTATGCACTCGAAAAAAAAAAAGACAACTGGAAATCCTACTAAAACTAATAATTAGATGAAATAACAAGGTTGACCAGCTTTAGATGAACTACCAGGTTCTTGATGACCATATCCCTACTTCAAATCTCTCAAAACAGAACTTTAAAAAGTCGTCACAGAAGGGCCTTTTAAAAACTGTAAAAAGAAAATATATAACCAAGTAAATAATGAGTTCGATGTTCATTAAAGGTCAGATCTAGCAATGTGTTTTCTTTCACCTGCTTTACGTGATATTACAATGTCTGGAGTATATCCATCTGGAAAATATGGAACAAAATCTACTAGAAGTCCATTTACATCAAGTATGAGAAGCTTTTTCTTAGAAAGACCAGTTGCATCTTTTTCATTTGAAGAATTTGTTAACTGTGGTAAACTGTTTTTCTCTAAAACAACACCGATGTTATCATTTGTTGCATCACAAACCGACAATTGAGGAACATTTTGCTTTATGGTTTCCCTTCTTTGCTTCACATCTGATGTAAGCACGCCCATGGAGCAGTCAATGGACACTTCTTCAACCAAAACATTCTTTATTAGCACAGTGGTGGTAGAATGTTCATGCAAATTAGTAGTGTCCACTTCATTTGAACAGTTGTATATAGCATTTTTCTTATTGTCTTCAGCATCAGAATTCAAACTTCCTTCAAGGGTATCAGCAAACTTTCTCCTTCTTCGAGCTTTTTTTCTCTTTTTTTTTGAATGGCCATGGGCCGCATCTTCATTTGATTGAGCCAAACAATCTTTAGACTCGCAGTCATCATCCTTTTTATGCATCAAAGTATTATCAAAATCCTTAAACATATGAGCATCTGCAATAACCATAGAGCTTTCCTTTGCATTTGCATACAACTCTGTTTTTTCACTAATTGAGCATTCAATTGATTCTTCTAACAAAGCACAATTCACAAGTTCTTCATTTAAAATTTTAAGGTGGCCATTTGTTTCTGCTTCATGAGGATGGCTCAATAGAGAAACTTTCTTTTCGACCTCCCCATTTGATTCCAAACTTATTTTAGGGGATTCTAAAGACCTTCCCTTGGCACGACGACGTTTTCTTTTCTTCGTCCTTTTGGTTTCAACATGGCTTGAAGAAGACGAATGATCTATAATTTCTGTATTTTCATCATCTCTTTTAACCATGCTATCATCTTTACCATCTAGATCCTCGGGTACTAAAGATTTTTCCTTTCCATCCTGATCCACCGAACAAAAATCTGCAATTGGGGAAGTAGAAGTCTCATCATCTTCTTTAAGAACTTCCGCGTTCAATATGGTCGCGACAGACATTCCAGAAGCTTCTCCACATTGTAAAGTATCGTGCTTCTTCTCATTCTTTGCCTCTGGCAGATTCACATCTGGTTGAGGTTGCCCCACTTTTGGCTCCATATTTAAGCATAATTTATCCGAAGATTCTTGAGAAACAACATTATCAGCTGTCGAAGCATTATTTTCAGGTGGATTACAACCTCTACAATCGCCACTAGTTGTATTACTGTTTTTTCTCCGTTTATGTCTTCTTTTCCTTTTCTTTTCCAGGCAAGCTTTTGCATCACAAACAGCCATTTCCATCACCTGCTTTAATCTACTGTAATGCAACTCCGTAGATGAAATCAATTTCAGAGAAGCAAGCCGAACCCGTCTTCTTCAAAGCATAAGACAAGTTAGGTTTTGAAGGTATTTGGTATAAGTTATTCTGCAATCCCGTCCCCTTTGATTTCCTTGTAAACTTCAATAGAAGGAACGAACAAAACAATAGAAAGAAACCAAATCAACTTCATGAGACACAAGTCCACAAGCCTTTCATTTGAAAATTGAAATTATTCTACAGGAAAGACTTGAAAACATGTGATACATGAACAAAAACATATTGTATAAAAATGAATCCACTAGTTATAGCCCTCAAAATTTATGCGCGTAGAGGATGTTTTTCAAGCCTATTATGCTTCATTTAATCAACGAAATACATTTGTAATAAAAAGAAAAACATTCCATTAGTCTAGAAGTCATCATAAATACCAAATCTCAAAATTTCTCTGCCCTGAGTCTAATAACAAAAAAAACAGCAGATAACTACCTCTACCACCAAACCATGTAATTGGAAAGAAAAACAGAAGGAAACATGGAAGTAATGAAATTCTCAAAAGAAAATTTCCATCACTAATAATATGAGGTTAAATGCCATTACTATCTAGAATAAAATTTTCATAACTTTTTATTAGAAAAAAATATCAGTTTTTAGCCCCTCCAATTTAACAATAACAAAGCCACTTAAAATTGAACATCTAAAGTAGAATTCACATTCAATTATCTCAGCACCACCAATGAATACTATTAGCAAAATCCTTGGAAGGTGCCTACCCTAACATGCAAACAATACAAATATAGAAAGAAAACGAAATTGAGGCATCCAATTTACTCTACACAAGCCCTTGAACATATGGCCTTTACGTATCCAATTCACAGTATATTTCAACTGTTTTCCAAACACTGACTCCCATAGAAGACTATATCAACCAAGAAAAGTTTTCTTTCCCTCCAAACTCGTTAGAAAAACGCAATCACGTCTCTATTACAAAACCAAACCAAAATAAACATAACAATAGTAATCGAACTGTGTCTAAAACTACATCCCTACTCGCAACCGTAAAGTACATGGAAGCAGAGTTCAACATCAAAATACGTCTAAATTTTGATTAATCTATCAATAATTACGAAATGAAACATTTTCCATATTTGAAAAGGAAGTATTGAACCGGGCAAATCAAGCGACAAAAAACAAGAATTAGAGAAGAAAAGTAAACCTTAAGAACCCAAATGTCGTAAAGATCTGAAAGAATCACAGAGAATTTCGAATCAAATTGCAGAAGAAGAAGATGGTGATAAAGGATTTGAATGTAAAGCAGAAAGGATGCCGAAGTATAAGTCGAACTCTCGCGAGCCGCCTCGTCTTTGGGACTCTGTTCATCGTAGGTTGCGAACTTGCGATTTAGAATTTGAGCGTCATCCCTGGATAAGGATATTCCGGTTCGGTCTTGCTATATTCCTTGCAAGGTTATGCGATGCATGCCACCAAACAGCTCTTATTCCTTCACCGTTGAAATTAAGTAGAAAAAAAAACTAACCATCAAATGTAGAAAATATATATAAATATAACTAATTTTTAAAGAATTATAAGTATAGTCATATTACCACATTCTTAAAATATTAAAAATAATAAGTAATTATAAATGTAAATACTTTATAATTTAACTATATTTATAATTCTATTGTAAAAATAACTCATCTAATACAATTTGATTTAATAAAAATTGAATGAGGACTATAACAATATAATTTGTAAATTAGTCAACCTCACGGAATCTAGTTCAGGTATCTCAATCTCTAAATGTTTTCAATATATACATATATACACATATATTTATATATAAATTTTCTTTTGTTCTATATTTGAGAGACGAAGATATTCAAATTTGTAAATCATTGATTATATACGTATTTATATTAATCACTTTTCAATAGCATAACTTTATATAATAACAGTAAATTACATGTATAATATATATTAAACATTACAACAAGAACAATAATTATGACCGGAGAGATTATGACTTTAAAATCTTTTATATATATATATATATATATATATATATATATATATTCAATGAATACATGATTTTTTTTTTTTTTAGTACAAGTTTAGGGGTGGAGACAACAAATCTTACATAGAGGGTACAACTCGAATCATTGATCGAATAAATATTAATGCACCAGTAGTATCAGCTGAGCTATGTTCGCTTTGGCCAAAGAACACACGACGAATGTAAATCAAATCATAATAGCTAAATTCAGTAGTTTTTTCTTCAAATGAATTAATGAATGGAGAAGATTGGAACAATCTAGTTTGACTCCCGCCCTGGACCATTCTGACGAATAACAAAGAATTTACACATAACTTATTTCAAACTTCATTATTTTTAGTAAGATCATTAGAGGAAGTTGGAGCATTCAAAAGCAAAGTTACAGATTTTATTTAGTAGTATCTAAGAAAAATGATTAAATTATTTACTCTAAAGTAAACTTAAATAAAAAGATTTTCCTTCTTATTTAGTTTGAAAAGGAGTATATTTTTTGAATTATTAAATCAATTTACATATACCTCAACTATATGTTATAGACAGTCACTTTATCGAATCATGGTCAAAGCGCAGCCCTATAAAAGTTTAACCCGAAGGGCTGAAGCTAACAGCACCAGTAACAGTCAACATTATCCTCATTCCTCCCTAACTTATTTTCCAGAACATTACTCTCATTCCTCAACTTATTTTCCAGAAATTAATAAGCGCCATTACCATAAAATTAGACTTCAAATCTCATCCACAGATTCTACAATTCTCTAAATTTCCATTTATCTTCAAGATTCAACTGTTAGTTGATATAATTAAATTTACTTTAACCTATCAGGAAACCTGATTCGACAATACAAACTCAGAGCTTCGTGTAACCAACCATTTTTCCTTCATACATGGTCAAAATGTTGCAGATGAAAAATAAGGATTCCCCAAGTTCAAGATCAAGCTAACAGAAAAAAATACACAAATTTTTTTTTTTGAGATTACAAATATGGAGTAGAAACTCGAACTCATGATCTCTTGATCATCAAGTTTACACTAATGTTGTCGAGCTCTTATTCGCACAGAAACTATTTCTCAAGCAGTCAGCACAATCTTGCCTTATTTTACTGTACACATTCCTACATATAATTCAAGTTATGAAAAGATTCTTTGTAATTTATAAGCTAAACGTAACATTTTTCTGGCCAATGTTAACACAAAGCATATACACAGACATGGCCTAACAAAATCCAAAATTTTGAACATATGTACTCATCCTACTTTTGAGTAATAATCAGATTAAAGTAGAAAGCAAATGTGTTTAGGTGCTTATACAATTGGTTACTCCCAAGTCCAAACATACCTTATACCAATTAACTGGGAATAAGACCGCAACATTAAAGAAGCCAATGGTTACTAAACAGTTGAGATGTATGATGAAGCATGAACAAAGTTTTCACAAAGATCAAAGTAATATCCCCCACTTTAGTTGTCTCCTGCAGTAAACCCAAGGAGGAAAGATAAGTAAATAGTATTCATGATCAAAATACAAACGAAACTTTCTATTTAGGTCAACTTATGTGCATTTTAACTATTTTCACGAGACCTACTTATATGTCTTTTCTTGAGTTCAACAATAATTGGAAGGTGGGAGGATCTAAACTCATGACGTCTTGGTTATGGACACACCCTCTTGTTGGCAAAAGATTTGAGTGTAAGGAAAACACGTAGGAAATTGTTTTCTAAGTAGGTGGTCTAGCACGGGAGGATCACCCGAAGCCTCTTTGACCACCAAGTCAACCTAAAATCAAGTGCAATCACCAGAAATTATCACATGAATAACCTTTCCCAACTATAAGTTATATCGCATAGGTTTGTGAAAATATTGAAGTTTCTAAGCAAATTTAAGCGGTAAGCGTAAATATTAATTCAGGAGATATGCAAGTTTTTGTCCAAACCAAAACATAGCTACAAGAGACAAGGTGATACAACCCACATTCGTTCTTTGCGAACATTTTACTGCATCAATTATAGATCTTGAAATTATAATAAAAAAACTACAAATTAATTTGCAGGAAAATAAACTACGTACATGTTATATTTCTATGCAGGAATTTAATGAGAAACATATGCTAAATAACTTATGTCACTTAAAAACATATGCTAAATAACTTATGTCACTTAAAAACATATGCTAAATAACTTATGTCACTTAAAAACATATGCTGAATAACTTATGTCATGATGCTCAACATATAGCTTCATTATTTCTCCAGTATCCACAGGATCATGAAGAACTCTGATCGACATTTCAACCAACATTCTGGTTAATATTACCTATTCATACCCTGTAGATGTCCGGGACAAATGCATAATTCCTGATATCCACCCGACATGGGGAGAAGCAACCACAATATTGCTATGTTCCTTTCGTAATCTACATTGGAATTGCAGCTTCCATCATGCTCTAGGTCTTAACGTACTTGTCAACATAACCCTGCATGACATATTAGGACAAGTATTTAATTCTGTGGAAAGAATGTGATGTATAAGTATCAGTTGCAGCAAGAAACACATCTCCAGTATGCATAAATTATAAGAAGGCCATAAGGTTGATTGCCAAGTTATACAACTTTCATTAAGAATATCTTTAGTCCTCTATCAATCACCTTATTTGTTTTGTATGTGAAATTACAAAAGAAGGGGAGAAATCTGAGGAGAGGATATTTCAAAAGGCCTCTTCAATTCATAAAGAGGGAGGGAGGTACGACTATAATTGCAAAAAATGAGGCAACTGTTTACACCAAGTAATCGTCAAAGAGACAACTGACTAAAAAAAATAGATGTGAACTATCATGGAGTGACCTTAGTGGTCAAGGGGCCTTGGAGTGCTTAAGAGGTAACCTATGACATTAGTCGAGGTGCACACAAGTTGTCTGGATAGTCACAGATATAAATAAAAAAAGGTTGGAGGAGCATATGCTTCACTAGATCAAAAGTTCACCAAGAAGTTGATATTTTGGTTCCTTTGTACTGGCATCAATTTCAAATTTTAGCAATAGAATTGAAAACAAATTGTGTGTATACTCTCTAACGATCTAAGATAGCCATCATACTCCAATTCTAAGAGAGAAAGAGACTCACCATAACAAGCTTTGTCAGTTTTCGTTGTGATGAATCCATGTATCGGTTTATCTTTGCTTGAGACTTGGGTATTTGATGACTCTTCATAGCTCCAGATACCTTGTCAACGGTCTTCTTCACAATCGTCTTAAAAGCTTCCTTGCTCATATTGCCCTGTCGCCATGATGGTTTCAGAATTTCCTTGACAAAGTCCGCAATAGCAATCCTGAAAAGCCTAAGTGACCTAGAACCTTTGGATTTTTTGCTCTTTCCTGGGGACTTAACCTGATCAATTTCAATCTCTCCTGTTAAATCTGCTTCGTCGTCAAAGTCATTTTCAACATCACCAGCTTCTGCATCTGCTGTCTCCCCAAATTCATCATTATCTAGAGAAGTGGTCGAAGCCACAGCAGCAACCTCCTTACGCTTGTTGTTCTCCTCCACATCTAGTAATTTATGGGAACCACCAAGTCTTGTCATCATATGAGATTCTCTTGCTTTTTCCAGCTTTTTACTACGATCAGATTTCTTGACTTTAGGTGATGATGGCTCGAAGCTGTCAAAGAGTGGATCATACTGATCACCACCTGAGCTAGGCAAGTGTTTACCCAAAGATTTGGTGGAATTTGGTGAAGCAGTTGTAAGCCTTGATCCAACATAATTAGCACCTTGCCCATCAACTCTAACATTGTTCACATTGAAAGTAGAATCATGTATATCACCACTAGGTACATCATTTCCAAAGTTCAAAGTGTTAGATCTGAAGCTGGAGCTATGTGGCTTCTCAAAAGTAGATGCATAAGGATTATTATAACTGGTAACTCCCAGACCCCCAAAATCCGGAAGCAAAGATGAACGATTATTGCTTCGAGGATCAAGATAATTTTGAGACATACTACCAATCTGACTTGAGTCGCGAAACAAACCATCATGACTTGGTTGTGAGGAATAGAGTGGCTGTTGAAACTGTGAATAAGGATGAAACTGTGAAAATGAACTTTGAAATTCACTAGGCGGAAAATTGCCACCAGAAGATAGCATTCTATTTGCATTTGTAAATGGTATAGATTGGTCATTATAGTTTCGATGAGGAAAAAACCTGGAAGAATTCATCTCCACAGAACCCCGCCCAAAATTTACTTCATTCTGAAAGGTCGGGAATCCAAAAGGTTGATTAGGTTGATTATTTGCAACTGGAGCGATTGCTCTAATTTCATCCATATGCATTGGAGCTCTATAAAGCTCCTGGACTGGGGACTCACCAAGCATAGAATGAGAATGCATCTGCAGTGGCAGGGATTTCATAACAGACTGAGAACCCAGATCACTTCCTTGAGACAAATGACTCTGATGAAATTGCATTGGCATACTATCTTTGAGAGGTATGGGAGTCGATGTTAAATCAAACAGCGGTTTTGAAGGCAGTGAAGAGGCACTGTGGTAATGAGATGGCTGGACGGATACAAAATCTTGCTGGGGATTAAAATGTCCTGGTAGTGACAATTGAGAAGGAAATGAAACATTTTGTGGCACAAAATTATAGGGGCCAGGCATTGAAACCTCAGCACTAGTGACACCTGACGCTATGAGGGGATGCAGAGAAGGCATCTCTTTGAGAAGATGGGTATCATCAGTAGCACGAGCTGGAGCAGTAGAAGATAATGATTTCGATACCGGAGACTTTGATAAAAATTCTGAGGTCATAGATGGTTGCCTAGTAGAACAATCATCAAACTGTGGAGTAATGGATGAAGTAAGAGGAGGCGGAGGAGGCAGCACTCTAAGAGGTTGGGTATCGCCAGTAGCACAACCTGGAGCAGTTGCAGATAATGGTTTCGATAGCGGAGACTGTGATAAAACTTGTGACATCATAGGTGGCTGACTAGCAGTGTCATCAAACTGTGGATCGATAGATGAAGTGAGAGGAGGTGGGGGAGGCAGCTCTCTAAGAGGATGGGTACTGTCAGTAGCACAATCTGGAGCAGTAGTAGATGATGGTTTCAGTCCTGGAGAATGCGATAAAAATTGTGAGGGCATAGGTGGCTGGATAGCAAAACTTTCATTAAACTGTGAATTAACGGATGGAATTTTCTCCAGAGGATGTTCACGTTCAGGGGCTTTATTGATGATAACCGCAGTTACTTGATCAGGTAATAAATTGGACACAAAAGAACCATCCAACTGGTGTGAGAGGCGATTAGTAGTTTGAAGCTCTGCAACAAACATGTTGGGTTGCTGAGCCAAGGAATTCTCTGCAGAAGTCAGCATGCTTGTGGAAATATCACCAGAGAAATTCTCAATACCAGCACTACTCATGCATTGTGAGGAGACTGTAACTGAACGTTGCTCATTAGACTTCTCTACTGCTTCACCACTATCATTAACATGAGTGATGACAACCCCTGTTGATTTTGAATAAATTAGTTCTTCTTGAACTAAGCCTGCACTATCTCTAGAACTCTGACATTTATTTACATCCGAATCTGGATTGTCAGTTGGACGCTCTGTCTTCCAATCAGGAGTATCACCCTTTGAAGACACATTATACTGGAAGGACTCTTGATTCTCGACTTTAATATGCCCAAGATCTGATACTTCCCTAGACATGTTCATAGCGTCTTCTCTACTCTTTATACTCTTTGAAGTTGGGTGACTGTCATGATGTTTGCTCCTATGTCTTGATCCATCAATCTTGTTGGGTTCATGGTGCACATAGCGACACGATGCTCCTCTATAGCACCTACCTCGTTGAAAGTCAAAGCATTTTTGTATCATACCCCTATCCCGTCTCATATTCTCACTATTAAGTTGACTTGCACGCCTGCTGATAGGAGACCTGCTTCTGCCTCTTTGGTTACGAGGAGACCAACTGAAACATGGAAAGAGTGAAATTCCGATTAACAATGTTCTAAAAGCCAACAAAACATGGCCACGTCTAGTTTAACATAATTGCATAGGCTAGATTGAAAATAAACAACATTGAGTGAACCAACTCACATTTAAAGCAACAATATAAACATGTTAAAAGAAATTGATACCTGCGTGAGCGGCTTCGCCTATCCTTTCTTCTCCATGGACTCCTTTGTCCTCTCCTTCTATCAACAGGAGAGCGACTTTCGCTACTATGTCGAGTTCTTCTATACTTGCGTCTCCTTGTATAGTGTAAATCATCTGAATCGCTATCACTACCACCTTCTCTAACTAATCTTCCGAATTCGTCTATTTTTATAGGAGATGATCCCAACTTCACCTTTCCTTCGTCATTTTCTTTATGTGAGTCGTCAGTTTCTTGGAGAACATCAACATTATGTCCATTCATTGCATCCAAAGATATACAATTGGTGCTAGTACCAATTTGATTCTGTTGGTTGTTGCAACGCTGATCATTCCCCGTCTTTCCGACATTTACCTCATTAGCATCAGAAAGCAGTTTGGGGATTTTTGAGAGGGACAGAGCACCAGATTCAGCCATGGAGGATTCACAAGGTGAACCAGAACTCCGTTGAACCTGGCAAGAAGCTTTTGGTCCAAGAATAGTCAGATTATCACTGTCTTTGTTGGAAGTCTTCGAAGAAGCTGGAGGTGAAGGTGTGATAGAAACAAGGCGGACATCTTTAGGGAGTAATTCCTCAGCACTTTCTGAATCTTCATCGGAAGAATAGTCCTGTATAAGTCTAAATGGGCTTCCATCAGTAATAAGTGCAATAGACTGACTAGAATTAATGGCTTCAGAAGCTGCTACTTCACCAGATATATTTTTTTCATTATGAAAACAGGTAACGAAGCTCTCAAAATTGTTTCCTACAGGCGATTCAGAAATTCCAGCCATACTTCTGACAGGGCTGTGAACTTGGCAGGCTGCAACACTGATAGATTTTTCATGGTCAAGTAGAAGTCTTGGCCCTCCATCTTCACAAAATGAAGAAAGACAAATACTTATTAAAACATATAAAAATGAGGATGAAAAGACGGTAAAACCCTCTACATGAGAATAAGCCACAAAAGAAACAAACTTCATAAAGTATACACAAATCAAAAACCTTAAAGGAAAACTTTTAGGCATTGTAAAATCAATGCAACTTCGAAGAACCAATGAAAGCAAATCAGAGCCATTGAGTTCATTTATTTGACCATATCCGACAAACTACAACATTCCTGCAAATTAATTAAACTCTCTTGTTCAAATACTATAGCAATGATTGATATCCAAATCACAGTTTTACACACTCCAAATTCTTCGTTGGCAAGAAAAACATAACTTTAATTTATTAAGTTGAACATCCTGCTTAGAGGAAGAAGGGTTTCTGTCATGGAAAGGTTTTTGTAAAGAATGATGTAGCAACTAGCAAGAAAAACATAACTCTTTCTAATTACTCAGTAATCATTAAAGTCATTAGACAATATTTTCTTTCAAATTAAAGCAAACATTTCAACAATGTGCAAAGCTGATCACAATGAAAAATCTACCACATGTAAACCATTCAACAAGAAACACAAAAGCAGAGGGGCATACCTTCAGCTACTCCCTCCTTTTCTCGGCTGCATTGTTGCAAATCTTTATGTAATTGTTGACCCTTTTTATCATGCTCTTCCTTTCTTGATTTGCTATCATAACTTTGAATTTCAAACGAGTGACTAGTTCCCTTTCCTATATCAGCTGGAGTGATATCATCTAAGAGAACACCAACAATATAAAAAAAACAATAATAAGTATTCCAGTTGCTAGATGGTTACTTACACTAAGAATTAACAGAGCTCTTGGTACGAGTAAACACTATCACAGCCATATCCCTCCAAATTCTTTTCAACTCCCAACCAGACAAAGTTTTCAATCAAAGACCAAACCATCAACTTAAAGCGGAGATATTTCCTTCACATGAAACTTCTTCGCAAGACATCAATTTTTTTCACAAAAAACTGAAAAATCTTGAACAAGAAGTGCAAATAAACAAATATAAAGAAAATACGAGGATGAGCCATTTTATTTACAAGGATTACAGAAAGCATTTCAACAATGATAAAGATCAAAAGTCCATAAAAGAAATTCTAACGCATAGACATATTATAAAGGTGCTCTTAAATTGAATGAATGGTATGTTTAAAACCATAAATTAAGTAGGAGCAGCATTTTCATGCAATGAATATTGAATACAATAGTTGAGTTTTTGAAAATAAATGAAGTCCACAGAGAATTGCTTTGGCGTCATATATTTCACCATGGTTATCTCGACTATTATAGCAGTCATAGATCCTGCTGGTGTATGATTAAAGGAAAACTAAAAGAAGGCTAAATAAGCTCAGCACCAGAGTCAGACGTTAACACATAGAAAGAGATTTATCAACACTAAGACTAACCTTCCATCTCCATGTCAGAGTTTGCAGGTGAAATTGTTGCTGCAGACAGGGCCAAATACTCGGATTGTGGTTCAACTCTTAAAGATCTCAATGGATATCTTTGTCCAATTTCTTTATTTGTGCAAACCAAATAATTTTTCTTCTTCATCCACAGGAAATACTCGTGGCCAACTGCAGATTCAGTTCCTGGTTCACCACCAAATAGAAATTCAAACTCTGGATTCCCAAATTCCTTGTGGCGAGTCGTGTCTTCAAAACTGGAACCATTATCAGCAATGAGCTGACATAATGCTTCTATCTTCCTGACAATTCTATCATCTTTTGGTTTTGGTGGAGGCGGAGGAAGTCCCGGCACAAAATCTTTATTTGACATCTCACTGTCCACATTAGAATCCTTCACGAGGCCAATACCATCTTCTAAATTTATATGGTCGTCATGCTTGGGTTCATTATCCCCTGAATGACTGGGAGGTGCACCTCCTTGATCAATTTCAAATCCCTTCAACTTTTTACTACAACGAATGGTAGAACTAGGATCAAATTCAGACCGGCACGACAAATTGGAAGAGTCAGGATTTGGAATTGAAGAAGAGGGTGAGGTGGGAGGAGGGGGTGAAGGTGGAATGGGTGGCGGAGAGGATGGTGGAGGTGGAGGAGCCATTGAAAGCAAATGAGATTCTACAGAATTCAATTGCATAGGTCCTCCAAAAGAAGGGGGAGCAGGAAAATTTGATGACGTGGGATGATGTGGGATAGAGGGAAAGACCTGCAAACCACCTTGCTGCAATGGTGGATGAAATCGAGCTCCATACAATGTTTGTCCTTGAGAAGAAGGATGAAGAGGTACTGCAGTAGTAGGCTGTGGAGGTCGTAATAAATCTGGACTAGGAGCATGAGCAGCAGAAGGAGGTGGTGGAAGTGTCAGTGGCAATGGCAGTGGCGGTGGTGGGGGTAGAACATGATGCATGTTCTGAACTCCAGAGTGTGAAAGTTGTACATTCTGCTGAGCATTTGAGTTAAATTGAGAAACTTGAGTACTTCCATGGACTGGTGGAAACGTATTAAAATATGCTTGGCGGATACTTGTGATCCCACCTGGTGGCCCCTGATAAAGGGGAGGTGGGTGTGGGTGTGGCCGTGAGCCATGGAAACCCGAGTGAGACAAATGAAGAGGTTGCCCAGCCTGAGGTGGAGGAGCAAGTGTTTGTTGAGTTATGGGATGTGATGGGTATGGAGGGCCTGGTTGTATATATGTAGTAGGAGGAGGCGGAGGAGGAGGAGGAGAAGGAGTTGTTACAGCACGTTGTTGGTGTGCAGGTGGCCATGGATTTTGAGGACCCTGCCCGAACTGAGAAGCATAATTTGTTTGATCATACATCTCAAACCGTATAAAACTAGAATATGACTCTTGTGAAATCAAAAGAACCACAAAGGCACAGGTACATTCTTTAGCTCAAACCACTTATAAACTATAGAGCATCTGCAGGAAAACAGAAAAAAAAAATTTATCAACAAACAGCAGCAAAGCACATAAGTTGATGATACTTGAAAAAGAAAATGCATACACATTGCAAACTCATCCAACCCCAATTCTAATCCCAGATATCATGCATGCATAGAGTTAGGAGGCCTAACTTCGGACAACCAAACTAAACACGGGATTCAGTTGGGAATTCCACATTGGAAAGGGAAGAGGTCTCCGAGTAATTTACAAGATAGGTGAGTTACTCCTCTCATAACCATGAATACCCACACTGTCTTAGATAGCAGTAGCTCCCCAAGTAATCATCAATTATAACAATACATGACTATTAACTAGGTTAAGTTAAAAAAACATAACCAAACAAAAAACTTCATCGTATGTCCTGTTCCAGGTCAAATTTATAGCCTTATAACCACCATCAACGGAACACATTACCTCAGACTAGAAACATACCAAAATAAACCCATGATGCATCTCCCACAGTTCTCATTTTCATGGTAAATCGTCAAAAAACAGAAAAAACAAGCCAAATCTTACAAACTCGTCACCAAGTATAGAGTAAAAATTCCAAAGGTAAAACACCGAATTTTTCCCCCACCCTCACTGCCATCTCACAAAACGAAACACAAAGTGCGAAAACGAATCAAACGAAGCCTCGAGGAAAAGCGACACAACCCAATGTCAACAAACGAGTTTCCAAACAACTCACCGCATCAATTGAGATACAAATTTGAGGATACGGTCTCGTTAGATGGAAATTCCGGAGATTAAAACAAAAACCCAAGATTGTGGTATTGAATCTGGACAAAGGATTTAGGGTTTTTCGCGAAAACAGAGTAGAGCGCGGGGGAAACTGCTGTGTTCAACGCTACAAGAAGCGGCCAATGAAATTCTTTTTGTACCTGATCCTTACACAAGAGTATAGAAGAGAATCAATTCCAGCGTTCACCTCCCAGTTGTGCAACCAAGCGCAAGTGTAAACAAACAGTTCGCATTCCTCGCTCGCCAACTAAGTCAAACATAAGAAGATCTACACTTCGAGTACCCATATATATACTCCATATATATGTAATGAACCAATGATTTTTTGGTAGGTTGATGTCTTCGAGCTACTACTCTTTTGTATTTTCACATATATATACATATATATTTTTTTTTTTTTTTTGTAGGATTTCATATTCTTATATTCATTTTTTTTTAATGTATGATTTGATAATTTAATAATAGTAGATTCGAATAAATTTCAAAGTTATCAACTCTACATAAATATAATGTCGTTCACTCGTTATATTTTAATTGAATTAAAAAAATATAAAAAAAATATATATGACGTTTACTTTAATTATTTTTAACCATATTTTGATCACAATTGAAGTTAAAATCTAAAAGGTATATTTTTTAAACATAAATTTTAAAATAAATGAATTCATTTTAATTATTTTGTAACTATATCTTATATAACATGTGTGTGTATATATATATATATATATATATATATAATTTTTTATTTACCATATTTATTTTGCAAACATTTGAAATCTTTAATATATTTTATATTCCTTAGTTTTTATTTGAGGGCTTTGTATTCTAACGTTTGTAATTTTTTTTTTTTAATTGGATGATTAATAATTTATAGTTTTAAGATGTATAATATAGATTAATATATCTTATATTTCAATTTTTTTTTCATTCATGTAACCTGAATAATTATATTGTTATAAATATTTGATATACTATTATAATTCAATAAAAATATTGATGATTTAATTAATTTATTTATTTTATCTTATTATTTAATTTACGTAGCAAATATTTACAAACATTTTATGTGATATTATATTATTACAATTCCAATTAAAATAAAAAAAAATTAGTTTTAAAATGAAACATATAAATGAGAGGATTCTTTTTTTTCAAATCCGAACATAGAAGAGCTTGCATATAAAATGTTAACATATATTTTTTTATGTTGATTTAGTTTAGGAGATTTCTAAGATTAATTAGTTATTTTCTTCTTATTTTAACCATTAGTATTTAATAATCAATTTTATAGGGTTGCAAATTTCTATAATTCTAACACGATTAAATTTTATTATATTTATATTTCCCCTTTTTTTTGTATTTTTAGTATATATCGATAATAAATATATTTAATAAATGAGATACTCTAATTTAAAATATTTTATCATAACTTCCATCTCGTGAGTTTATTTTAAAGAAATCAAAGTTAAATATTCCGTAAAGTTTATTTCCAACTTTGTTTTCATATTAATATTAATATTAACATTGAATTTTCTAATTATAATTTTCAAGTACATAACTTTTATATTTATGATAATTAGTTGTGTTTATCAATGCTGTATACACTAAAATCTATCAAAGTAAATTTTAATTTTGTAATCAGAGTTAAATGTCGTTGTTTGTTGCAGAGTTGAAAAAACTAATTTGTTAATTTTGAATTATATAGTTAATTAACTTCGCTTTTGCGTAAAGAAGTTAAATTAACTCGTAGAGAATAAAATAAATCCTCGAAATAAACATGTTTTAAATACTCTTCATTAATATTTTAATAATTTTGTATACTTTAGTATAATAGAAAAATTGAACCACATATCCTATTGTTGTAACGATCGTCATTGCTCCATGCCCTAAACTTGCATGTTAGATATAAGACATAGTTTTTTTTTTAATAATTGGGTCTAAACCCACGTCTAATTAAAAATAAAACGATTTTTATTTGGTTGATTCAATGTTTATTCAATTTTTAGGTTTATTTTGAATAAAAATTTGGATTTTTTTTTTTTTTTTTTTTTGTTTTCACAATTTCAATTTAGTTTTAATTTGATTTTACTAATAAAAAATAACATATTTCATAATTAACACACTATTGTATATTTATTTCATATTTCACATTTTTATTTATTATTTTATTAAATCTAAATAACGGGGGTTCAAATCTCCACTAAAATTTGGTTGAATTAATAAAATTGAAATAATAATAAATTTTTAATAAGTGGGCCGCTCTGTTGCGGAAGCCCATGATAAAAGCCCAACAATTTGTTCATCTTACGCAATCATCAGCCCAGCCCAAAGACTGAGCATTTGCCCGTCTCTTAGGTTTTCGTCTTCTTCCGATGCGAGTTTCATTTCACCTTCTCTTGTTCAGAGCTCATCGTAGCAATGCCGCCATTGACGTTTCTGCATCTTCGTAGACTTCTTGTTCGATCTCTATCATCTTATTCTTCCCTATCAACTTGTTCGTCTTCAAATTATCTGAATGAAGCTACTAGAACTCTTGTTGTACATCGAAATCTGACCCCTGTCTGCCACCATTTCAGTAATCAAGGACCGGCATTGAGGTTTTCTCATCTTTCGCAACTTTATTTTTTTCACTCGTTCTTCTCCGATTCCGGCGAGAATGATGTCGATCAAACATCGCAGTCAATTGCAGCCGAGCTTCTCAGAGACCCGGACTTGGATCCTCTTCCAGTTACGGAGCGTCTTCAACTTAGCTTTTCGCATATCAAACCGAATCCGGAGTTAATCCTCAATACGCTCAATCTCTCATCGGAAGCTGGCCGGACGGTTTTAGGGTTTAACGAGTGGTTAGTATCGAATCCTCACTTTAAACATACAGATGAAACTATATCGTATTTTGTTGATTATTTTGGTCGTAGAAAAGATTTCAATTCGGTTCATGAAGTTCTTGCGAAGGGTTTTGGGATTAGTGGGGATAAAACCCTACGGTCGACTATTGATAGGTTCGCTCGTGCTGGGCGACACACAAAGTTGATATCATTTTTTGAGACGATGGAGAAGAATTATGGGTTCAAGAGAGATAAGGAGTCGCTTAGGATGGTGGTAGAGAAGCTATGTGAAAATGGCTTCGCGAGCCATGCTGAGAAGATGGTTACAGCTTTGGCGAACGAGTTTTTCCCTGATGAAGCTGTTTGTGATACTTTGATCAAAGGATGGTGCATCGATGGGAAGCTTGATGAAGCGAAGAGGCTGGCGGGTGAGATGTATAGGGGAGGGTTTGAGCTTGGGACAACTGCCTACAATGCTCTGCTTGATTGTGTTTGCAAGATTTGTAGGAAAAAGGATCCGTTTAGGCTTCAATCTGAAGCCGAGGAAGTTCTGGTAGAAATGGATTATCGCGGGGTTCCACGAAACGTGGAAACTTTCAATGTGCTGATTAATAATTTGTGCAAGATTAGAAAAACTACTGATGCAGTAAATTTGTTTCATCGGATGGGGGAATGGGGTTGTCTTCCTGATGCCGAAACTTTTCTTATTTTGATAAAAAGTTTGTATCAAGCGGCAAGGACCGGAGAGGGGGATGAAATGATTGACAGGATGAACTCAGCAGGATATGGCGATGCACTCGATAAGAAGGCTTATTATGAGTTTCTGAAAATTTTGTGTGGAATCGAGAGGATTGATCATGCTTTGATTGTTTTCGAAAAGATGAAGAAGGACGGACGTGAACCGGGAATCAAGACATATGATCTATTGATGGGAAAATTATGTGCTCATAATCGTCTTGATAAAGCAAATTCACTCTTTAACGAAGCTCAAAAGCGGGGAGTACCAGTTACTTCAAAAGCATACAAGGTGGATCCGAGATATGTAAAGAAGCCAAAGGCAAAGAAGGTTGAGAAGAAGAGGGAGACATTGCCAGAGAAAATGGCGAGGAAGAGGAGACGACTGAAACAAATTCGATTGAGTTTCGTCAAGAAACCGAAGAAGGGAATGCGTCGAGTTTATTGATAATACAATGTAGCATCAGAATGCTTGAAGTTTGCTCCCAAACTTGATCAACTATTTCTTACAATGTCCTCTGTTTTCTTTTGCACCCGCCCCTCCGTGCCATGATGATAGCTAGCAGATAAAATAAGAGGGTTTTTGTTTATTTCCCTGTTTGTCATTATAGCTTGAGCTGAAACAAATACAGGACAATGGCAGATCTGATATGGCATTTCATTATTGGACAAAGGAACACTGTTATGTTCTGGTGGATCGAAACTTCAGGTTTGTTGAGGAAATTGTAACTTATGAATATTGCATTGTTCTTAATTTTTTACCCTTATTCTGGCCTTAGTATCTATTTACAGAATGAAGGTATTGCTTGTTCCTATTTGATTAGCTGAAGCTGACGATGTATTACTTTTTTGGTTAAGAATCTGATAATATATTACTCGTAGCATAGCTGGTTCTGCTTTTATAAATATCTCATAATAATGGGGTGGCACAGAGGTAGTGGTAGTGGTTGAAGGCTTGAGTTTTGAAGGTGTGTTCCCTCAAGGTCTCAAGTTTGAGATTCACTTGTGACAATAATTTGTAGACACCTCTAGTGTCTCCATTATTTCGTTGTCTTCCGGTGCGTGGACTAGGGACGAGCGTGGTTATCTCGAATATTGTGAAGTAAAGCTTCGATTTTTCCGTTAAAAAAAAACAAATCTCATAATAATGATGACACATAATGTTTTTGTTGAACACGTTTGGCTTTGTGCCACTATCCTGCTGAATATTGTTGTATTTACTGGCTTGACCTTTGAAATGTTGATCTCAAGTGTGGAATGATATCTGAAGTGAGCCGCTCGAATCAGGCGAGTTTCATCAATTTTTTACATCTCATATTGTGTTTCAATGTCTTCATTTCTGTGACGCTCGCAATTATGAGCAGTGTTTTGAAAGACGCACCCAGGCGCGCGCCTAGGCGCAAGGTGTCACGATCATACTTTTGACTCGTGCGACACTATGATTTTTCGCTTCAATCATGGTCAGTCTTAGGGGGAACATCGGCCCCAAACCCCTTTCTCCGATCCTTTGTGGCTTCCTTGGACTTTCAAGCGAGGTTCTCACACTTGACTAAGCTCCATTTGGAACCCAACGAAAGTCTTCCTGAACATACACGTCGTTTGAGCGTGCATTTCTTGTCAAACGCGACTCTAGCCGACTCACCTCTGCTCTAGCCAAGTCTTAAGGTATAAATTATTTTTAATATTTTTTTATATAGTGCGCCTTGAGTAAAAAAGTCCGCGCTTTATGGTGCGCCTTGCGTTTCAGGCTCCAGAGGGTCATTGCGCCTTAGTGCGTCTTGGGCTTTTTAAAGTACTGATTAGGAGGTGTACATTAATGAACCGAGTTCACATCTGAATGAGAGAGATCTTGTAGGATATAATCTCATGGTTAAGAAAGACTTAAAACGAATCGATTTGTACTACCTATACCAACAAGATGCATCTTCCTTTTGGTGGCTTAATCGTAGGAATTTTAAAGTTACGCGTGCTTAGTGTCAGAGTCATGCAATATGCTCTGACGACCCACGTCTTGATCAGCCGTGATGTGACCGAGGAGGACGGTACATCAT
>JBBMEG010000009.1:12013102-12039488 GCA_037832605.1 Cyclanthera cordifolia | reverse complement strand
CACAAAGTATGGGCGATCCGAGTTTGGGGCTTGAGTTCCCCTCTTAGGCTGGCCATGATGCATGGGCTATCATGGCGTCGCACGAGTCGAAGAGTGCGACCGTGACACTTAGCTTAGACTAGTCCTAAGCTGGGTGACCTCCTAGGAATTTCAATTTCTAGGATGCATGTGAGGGAGGACAACAACATGTTGAAATGACTCGTGTTGGTCTGTAGGGATAGTCTTCACTCTTAGAAGCGATAAATGCTGGTAATTAATGTGGTCGAATCGCAAGGATGAAGGGGAATGTTGGTGCCCCTAGGGGCCAAGTCCGGATTCCAAGACCTCATTCGAATCCTAGACCATGAGCGTTACAAATGGTATTAGAATGAAATCTCTCATTGTAAGATGTGGTTCGGGGACGAACCAAAGTGGAAGCCGGTGGGCGCGTAACGCCCGTAGTTAGGAAAATGAACATGAATGAACCGAATCTATATCCAAATGAGAGAAATTTTGAGGGATATAATCTCATGGTTAAGAAAGGTTTTAAAAGAATTGATCTGTACTACCTACCAACAATGTGCATCTTCCTTTTCCTTTTCGGTGGCTCAAACGTAGGAATTTCACAGATAAATAATGTATATATATATATATATATTATAAAATTAAATGGCAGATTTTCAATGAAAATCAAGTATTTAATTATTTCTCTAGCCATTTGTAAAGTCTATCATTGTTATAGAAAATGTAATTAACAAATTAGTCGATTTGCTAAAGATATATAATTTTTTTTTTTAGATTAAAACAATGTGAGTGTGAAACTCGAACCATAAATCGAGTGTATACTAGTACATCTCTATTGCCAGTTGAGCTATGTCAAATAAGTTTATTTTAATTTTAATTTTTTGAAAATTTCCTCTCTCCACTCCCCAACATTGACTCCTTCATAAAGATTTGATAGAATGAATGTGTGTTGATTTGTCGAAATGTTTGCGTTTCGAAAAGAATATTTATATATATATATATATATATATATATATATATAATTATTGCATATTTAAATGGATTAAATGGACATTACAAATGGTTGCATTTTCAATTACAAAAAGACAAGGAATTTCGAATTCCACCGACACTAAATACAATACAGTACAATATGTCCACTAACAACTTTCTTCCGCCCCCACTACCCAGCCAGCTGTTTCCCCTCTCGTTTATGGACTCCAATTTTTTGTTCTCTTCCACAATTGCCCCTATCTTTTCATCTATTTACCATCCAATCCATCAACATTCTCAAAAGAGTGTTTGGATTTGGATGAGAAGAAGATGAGCATAAGAGGAGAAGTTCACTCATTGTTTATATTCAGCACGTCACAATTTCTCTCATCTCTTCCCGACCTCTCCTCAACTTCTCTCAAACATCTCATCAAATCTCAAATCAAGGTTTATAACAAATTTCATCTAAAATACACTTTCTCTCCAAATACAAATTTTGAAAAATATTGTTTCAATCTGTATTATATAAGACACATGTTCAGGATTTCATAGTGTCCCACATCGATAACTTGGGGAGTCCTATAAGCATTCTTAAGAGGTGAGCTATTTTTTTTCATTGTCAATTGATTTTGAGATGAATTACTACATTTTCTAATAATACACATTCCAAACATAAGTATTCCCACTCGTTTCATTAATAGTTTTTAAAAAATATTAGAAAATTCGAATCACATACTTTATAATTATTAATATATTTTTAATACTAATTGAGCTATGTTTGATTTAAATGTATAAATTTGATTTAAAAAAAAACATTTAGATAATATTTTATTTAAAAAAATTATAATAATTTTGTATACTGAAATTAAATGGGAAGTTTCAAATACCTATTTAAAATATTGATGTTTAACTATAAAGCTAAAAACAAGATATTTAATTTTTGTATTTAAATTTTAGCCAAAAAAAATTAACTTGGTTAACATATCATTATGGTGTTAATTTTTGTTGATTTTTTTTTCTTCTCAAATTTCTTGAATTTGTTCACATTTTTGTCATTTCTTATAACAAAATTACTAATTTATTAAATTGTTTTTTCATAAAAAACTTTAAATGTACAAACAAATTGTACAAAAATTAAAATTGTACACTTGAAAATGAAGAAGAAAATTGAATGATTTTTTTTTTTTTTTTTTTGACATAAAAAAGAAAAAAACTAAAATCATATTGAGAGAAGAAAGGGGTAGAATTGTAATTTCGCTAAGCCACGGCGGTAAATGTTCCTTACAGAAAGCTGAGAGCCCGCCATTAAAAGAATTTGCTTAGTTTTTGTAAAGCTTAATCTCGTGGAACACTTCCATCTCTCTTTAAGCAGATCTTGAGCCATTAGCAGAACGCCGCCTGCAGCCCAGCCTACATCGGCAAAATGAGGTTCCGGCGCCGCACTTCCACCGGCTCCGTCGCCGAACTCATCGGCTTTGCCGTCCTGCTTCTCTTTCTACTTTCCTGCTTCAGTTTCACTTCAACAGGTCAGTGAACTCAAACTATTAATGGTTTCAGATTTTACTACTGGAATTGATTTTATTATCTGTTTCATTAATCTATCCTGGTTATCTAATAGTTGATTTTTTGTTTTTTTGGAAATTATGTGTGCTTCAGCTGTTCAACTCCTCTTAGTTACTTGATTTTATTTTCTTCTTTGTTGATTGATCGATTTGAAGCGTGGAAGAGAGTTTTTTCGTTTTAATACATTTTATTACATTGAGGACTTGTGAACGGATGTGAGAAATTTGTGGAATCTAGGAAGAATTGGCGATGCTTCTTGTTACATTGAGAAGTCAACGATTTCGTTAGTTTGATATCGATAGGGAAATTTATCGATAGTCATTATTGTCGTTATTACTGATTTTGATTGAAATGAGAAGAATGAGATGCTACTGTGATATACTGAATTATCTAGGAGCCTTGATTTCAACTTTCTCATTGGATCTATTTGCAGAAGCCTATGATGCACTTGATCCCAACGGGAACATCACAATCAAATGGGATGTTATGAGCTGGACACCGGATGGCTATGTTGTAAGTTTCATATTAGAATTGTACCTTTTTTTTTGTGACAGCTTTTCTGCAAATGTAATGGTTAGTTAGTGGGAAATACTAGACTATGAATCTTTTATTTGTGAAAAATGTATCGAGAAGATTGTCGGTACTTGTTTGTTTGATTTTTTGTTTTTCTTTTTTCCTTTGCCCATTCTAGTGTATTACTAGCTTTAGTGTTTGAGTATATGCTCTAAAATGGAAACTACTCATATTTGAAAGCCACCAATAATTATGATTATGATGATTTTTACTACCCACAACTATTTTCTCTAGTGTTCGATAGCTCATTTGCCTTATTTCCTTTTGATTCTTGTGTCTAAGGGTTACTGATTTGGTGTCAGGCTGTAGTTACAATGTACAATTTCCAGCAATACCGCCATATTCAAGCTCCAGGATGGACATTGGGTTGGACATGGGCAAAGAAAGAAGTAATTTGGAGCATGATGGGAGGCCAAACAACAGAGCAGGGAGACTGTTCAAGATTCAAAGGAAATCCTCCACATTGCTGCAAAAAAGATCCAACCGTTGTGGATTTATTGCCAGGAACTCCTTACAATCAGCAGATTGCAAATTGTTGCAAAGGTGGAGTGATAAACTCCTGGGCCCAAGACCCAGCTAATGCAGCAAGTTCATTTCAAGTCAGTGTTGGTGCTGCAGGAACAAGTAACAAGACGGTCAAGCTCCCCAAGAACTTCACTCTTAAAGCACCGGGACCTGGATACACTTGTGGTCCAGCAAAAATTGTGAAGTCAACCAAATTTATATCTGGAGATAAAAGAAGAATAACTCAAGCTTTGAGTAAGTAAACTTTCCGAACACTAGCACATTAAATTATCAAGTTCAATGTAGAATTCTAGAATTGTCAAACAGCGCATGGATTTTACTTAAAATGCGAACCTAAGCATTGTTACCGGGACTTTCAGAGATTGAATTGAAGTATAGTATTGAATTTGTTGGTTGTCGAACTGTCATATGCTCATCATTTTAAAAATTAAACTGGTATTTAACTAAGTGAAAGTTGTAACCATGTAGTTTTCATGCAAGCATGAATACAAAAGATTTACATCAGTTAATGACATTTGATTGAACATCGTCCTGTGTCAGTGACTTGGAATGTTACATGTACCTATTCTCAATTCCTTGCTCAGAAGACACCCACTTGTTGTGTTTCCCTCTCTTCTTTCTACAATGATACCATCGTCAACTGCCCAACTTGCACTTGTGGATGTAAAAACAATACGGCGGGTGCTGGGAGCTGTGTGGAGTAAGTTACCCTTTTGTTGTCAGGCTTTTTTTCTTTTGTTTTTTGTTTTCTTTCAACATTGTGATTGTAGCTAAGAGTGAAAGATTGAGTCTATTGTATCCAACTCAACAATCTAGTTCTGCTTAAATTATCTCTTGCAGTTCAGATTCTCCACATTTATCTTCAGTAGTATCAAATTCTGATAAATCAGTCATCAACGAACCCCTGGTTCAGTGCACTAGCCACATGTGTCCTATTCGAATCCATTGGCATGTGAAGCTGAATTACAAGGACTACTGGAGGGTGAAGATCACAATCACCAATTTCAATTACAGAATGAACTACACACTCTGGAATCTCGTCGTGCAGCATCCCAATTTTGATAATATAACTAAATTATTCAGCTTCAACTATAAGTCTTTGAGCCCATATGGTGACCTAAGTAAGTTCTCACTGGAAATTATCTAACAGCATATAATTTCGACCGTCCATCTCATTTCATCGGGAAGAACCGGGTTTATGCAACTTATTCTCAATTTTTTGGTTGTTAACTTTAGTACTGTGTTGCAGATGATACTGCCATGTTATGGGGGGTTAAGTTCTACAATGATTTTCTCAATCAAGCTGGCCCTCTTGGTAATGTGCAGTCTGAGCTTCTATTCCAGAAAGATCAGAACACTTTCACTTTCGACAAGGGTTGGGCTTTTCCAAGAAGAGTTTATTTTAATGGTGATAACTGTGTGATGCCACCTCCAGATGCCTATCCCTATTTGCCAAATGCCAGTTCCAAACCCACTATATCTCTACTTGCGACAATCTTACTATCTTTGGCATTGCTGTTGAGTTTTGCACTATGAGCTATGCCACGGAGAACAACGAATGCTACTGGTTGCTCTAACACGATTTTCTGCAAGCTTGTGGCAATCTGGTCAATAATGTCGAATTTACTGGTGCTTAAATTAAAAGGAAATACTAGCTAGTTTCTGTTCCTCGATTGATTATTTGGCTCAACTTCTATTCTTGTTTAGATTTGGAGCTTATTGTGTTGTACAAATAGTTATTTTATACTTCAACCATTTTATTTGTATAATGATTACATGTGTTTGTCACTCTCAGTGTAATAACTTATGAAACAGTTCAAATTTTCCATAGATTGCCTGTTTTCTGCAGAATCTTTAGTTATTTCAAGTTTACTCATGATGGAGTCATTTCATTTATATATCTAGATTATGTACTACAAAATCAAAGATAAAATTTGAACAATAGAATCATGACTACACTGGATTTCTTGTGATTCACATTGATTAATCAGCCTATATGTATTGATTGGGCTTTAGAAGGGTTCATGAATATTAGAGAAGCATATAAGAAAATAGTTAGAGAGTTTTTAGAAATTTGAATTATAAGTAGAGAGGTTGTAAGAAGGGAATAGTATCCATATTTTGAAGGATTTCATTAGGGCTCATAGAGATGATTCTTTAGAGATGGGAGGTTCCAAATCCTATTAAAACTTCCCGTAGTTTATGGTTATTTTATTATCAATATAGATTGGTTCTTATCAGTATTCTATGACCATTAATATCTGCTATGCATACCTGTGTTCTTTGAAGTTTATCAAGAACGAGAGAAATGATCACTAATCACCACAAAAGCCAGATTATCAAAAGCAAGTAGGTGGCCATTTGGTAACTGCACTGGAGCTTTCAGGAGCAGAGTTGAGTAGAAATGGCTATGATTCTGGCGGTGGCTTCTGACACTTGCCTTCGAAGTATATCTTTCGAGGAATGCCCAGCCCTGCTTGAAGGTAATAGTATCCTATCCTTGCTCTTCTTCATTCGTACTTCTGATTTCACATTCCCAAATGGCCATGCTTCCATTAATAGATCATTGTAGAATTTCATGCATATAATACACTAGTATCATCTGACATTGACTTTAGTAGGAACTTAAGTGCTAATCCCGAACAAAATATGTCGAGATCGTCATTTATGATGTAGCTACCTCGGCTTAGGGGGATACTAAGGCAGCACACCGTGTATCTGTTTATTAGGCCCATTACTAGTGATGTTATAGTTATATATTAAGGCTGCACACTTACAAGTTTAGAGAGGAATGATGCAAAAGGTGGTGGGAGACTTTTCAACTATCAGCATTCTATCACCAGAGACAGGCAGATTTGCTGAACTTGGTAGCTGATTTCTGTTTCCTATTTTCGCAAAGTGTTCGGATCAGTTGCATTTCAACTATTCTCATAGGACAACTGACATACCCTACGGCATTTGATTGCCGAGAAATCCATAAAAAATGAAACACAATTGCTGATTTCAACTGCTTCAAAATCAAGTTTTTCTCCAGTTGACTGCACTGAATCTGTAAGTTTTAGTTTAAGATTAACCAGTTTGATCTACTTAACTTTTCTCTGGTTAGAACTGTCATTGTTTATGGTTTTTTTTTGAGTGGTCATCTTCGAATCTGTGGAACGTGACCAGCTGGGGTGTTGGTTATGGTTGTATTATTTTTTTGTTTTTTGTTTTTTGTTTTTGAAAATTTATTGTATATAGCAAATTTTAGCCTCTAATTTTGATTATAATAACTTTTAAAATATATTTAATACACAGTGAAAATTTTCAACTTCCATGATTTATGTTCAATTTTGATTAGTTTTGACCAGTTTAGTTTGATTCAAACTACTAATTGAAACTATGAAGTTTATTTAATTGAGCCCATCTATTTCTTGATTGAATTAGTTTTGTTATATTTAAATTTTTTTCTAAATTTTTTTCATTAGGTAGAATTTTTTCCTTTTTCGCTAGAGGTGATTATTATTATTATTTGATGAAGCTTTGTTTCATTTTAGAAAAAGAAAATCTATTTATTAATTTCTTTTTATATAGAGGATTTGTTGTAAAAGGCTAATTTTAGCATGTTATTTTAATTTTAGCAAAATTTCAAAAATATTTCATACATTTTTTTTTTGGATATTATTATTTTCTATCAATAGTTTTTAATTTTTCAACTACCATGAGTGACCTAATGATCAAGAAGGGTTTTGAAGTACTTAGGTATAACATATATCAACAACAAAAAAAAAAAAAATCTTTTAACTTAATTTAATTGAATGCTATTTTTTAGATATTTACATTTTTTCTACAATTTTGACATCTATAGAAATTATTTCTTTTTTTATTATGCATGAAAAATTTCAAAAAAAATTTAAGAATAAAAATAATACAAAATGTAATAGTAACATATCTTAGGATAGAAATAAAAATTGCAAAATGAAATGATTAGCAGTCTCCGTCCTAACTAACAAAACGCCTCTATGTTCACGCACGTGCCACCTGTCACACGGTATATTCCCATTTCTTCCCTTCAAATTCTTCACCCGCTTCCTCTGTCTCAAACACAAAACCCCTCTTTCAATCTCTCTGTTTCTTGTACACTCTGAACCAAACCAACAATGGCGGACTCCAAGCTCAGTTCGTTTCTCAAAGACGAGCTCGACATCGTCATCCCCACCATTCGAAACCTGGACTTCCTCGAAATGTGGAGGCCATTTTTCCAGCCCTATCACTTGATCATTGTCCAAGACGGCGATCCATCCAAATCAATCAGAGTTCCTGATGGATTTGACTATGAGCTCTACAATCGTAATGATATTGATCGGATTTTGGGTTCTAGGGCTTCTTGCATTTCCTTTAAGGATTCTGCTTGCAGGTGCTTTGGCTACTTGGTTTCTAAGAAGAAGTACATTTTCACCATTGATGATGACTGCTTTGTGAGTTCTCTCTCTTTTCTTTATTTGAAATTTGTAGCAGAGTTTTTGCAACGTGGGTTAATGGGTCGTTGGATTTGGGTTTCTGTTCTTGTCTGGTTCTGTTTTTTCACCTTTGAATTGTGAGGTTTTAGTGACGGGGTTTGATTCAGTTTATATTCATTGATATAATTAATTTTAAGGAAATTGTGATAAGACAAATTCTAAGTGTGTTTGTAATGAGATTTTAAAACAGTATTTCAAATTAGTATTTAATACTCCTAAAAAAAAATTATATCAAATAAGGTATTGATTGCGATCATTATTTAAATAAATTCTCATTCTAAATAATAATTTTAATTACTTTTACAAACTACCTCCTAACAACCTCCTAACAAACTTATGATTGTAATCATTACTTCTAAATATTCAAAATAAAATTTTATTCTAAATACTCTTAAAAACTACATCCAAACAAGTATTTGACTGCAATCATTACTTCTAAATACTCAAAATAAATCATCATTTTAAATACTCTTAAAATCTCAATCTAAACACTCTTTAAAGTATTTGCATCTATAGTTCCATGGGTGTTATAAGTTTCCTTAATTTTATCTCTAACTTATAGGCTAAAACTTTTTGGGGGATTTGTAATTTAATGTAATTCAAACATGGTATTTTTTAATTTGAATCTATGTAGAGTAGTTGGAGTAGTTTGTTAATCCTAATCCTTCCATTTAAGGTTTTGGGTGGTGATTTAATTCTAACAGTTTTATTGTTTGGGTCTGGTTTTTGTTCGGTTGATGTGTAGATGCTCTTGTCCTGTTTTTTGAAAACTCTGTTTTTTGACAACCTTGTTTTTATCAATATGTGTCCAGCCGACGTCTACCACCAAGGTTCTTGAATGTTAATCCATAAATGTCATTTTTAGTGCAAGAAACTGCAGGGGAAATTGAAAGTATAAAGTACACCTCTTTTTTTTTTCTTTTTCTAATAATTACGAGTGTCCAGACCAATCACTATTTGTTCACCTTGACTAATCTCATGTGACCAACAGTAATATTTTCGATAATCAATATGAATGATGGACTTCATGCTGGTTCATTAATATCATGCTTCAATTTTGGACAGTTGTGATTGTTTCTTCTTTAATTATTGAACTTTGCGATTAGTATGATACGTGGTTATGGTAGATTTTTCAAAGCACTAGAACATATTTAGATTTGCTCTCTGGTTCTAAAGCTCAAAGTTAGTTCAAGTTCAAATATTTTCATGTCATAATTTGATACTTCCACTTCTATATGGCTGCAGATAGTTTTCAATTTTCTAAGAACACTTTTAACCAATAATAAGACGAAAAAAAAACTTGTTTTAGAATCTTTGTATGATATTCAAATAACAATGCAGATGTTGATCTTGTAATGCAGGTTGCCAAAGACCCCTCTGGTAAAGAGATTAATGCACTTGAGCAGCACATGAAGAACATCTTAACTCCATCAACCCCATTTTTCTTCAACACCCTCTACGATCCATATCGAAAGGGTTCTGATTTCGTCCGTGGATATCCATTCACTCTCCGCGAGGGAGTTCCCACCGCAGTTTCTCATGGCCTCTGGCTGAACATCCCAGATTATGATGCACCCACTCAGCTTGTCAAACCACTGGAGAGAAACACAAGGTACAGTACTCTTAATGAGACACTTAACAAACATGTTACTCCTAGAGAGACACTTGACAAACATTGTAGAACTTTGGGTTTCATAGTTCTACTGTTTCGACAGCGTGTTCCGTTGAAATGTCTTGAATTATGTTGCATTACGATTATTCAATACATGGTATCGGCTCGGTCAGCGAACGGATAATTGAAGTATGTAATTGAGTGCTTTTTATGTATGTATTAACATTGTATTAAAATTTTATGAGAGTGCATATACAGAAAACCTTAATTCTCTTTCATGAACTTTTGTATTCTTATCTTTTATATAAAACAATTACTGTTATCTAATACAACATTAGTGTCTTACATTTTTCTTTTTTTATTGTTGTTCTAATTTTCATAACATGTTCACACCACAGATATGTGGATGCTGTTCTGACAATACCAAAGGGAACCCTTTTTCCCATGTGTGGAATGAATCTGGCGTTCAACCGTGAACTTATTGGTCCGGCAATGTACTTCGGACTCATGGGAGACAGCCAACCCATCGGTCGCTACGACGATATGTGGGCTGGCTGGTGTATGAAGGTATATATCCTATTTAACCATCTCTTCAACCGTAGAATGTTTATTTAATGCTTTGAATTATGTTAATCACCAATTAACCTAAAAGCTTAAACTTCTAGGTTGAGGATAAATTTAATTATGTCAATTAGCACTCCCCCTAACTTGTAGGTCTTAGAAATTTCATAAATGTCCTATAAGTGGAATTAATTTTAAATGGGAAGAAAATGACGTAAGAGAGATTCGAACTCTAGACCTCTTGCTCTGATACCATGCTGAATTATGTAAATCACCAGTCAACTTAAAAGGTTAAACTCATAAGTTGGAGTAAATTTAATTATGTCCATTAACATAATGCAACCATTCATATGTGCATTATTTCTGTTTTATAGGTCATATGTGACCACTTGGGATTTGGAGTGAAGACAGGATTGCCATATATCTGGCACAGCAAGGCAAGCAACCCATTTACAAACCTTAAGAAGGAATACAAGGGAATCTATTGGCAAGAAAGGATCATACCATTTTTCCAAACTGTTAACCTACCAAAGAATTGCAACACTGTGCAGAAATGCTACATTGAACTCTCTAAGCTGGTTAGGGAAAAACTCAGCTCTGTCGACGAGTATTTTGTCAAGCTTGCCGACGCCATGCTCACGTGGATTGAAGCTTGGGATGAGCTGAATCCGTCTGAAGATGAAGCAGTTGAATTAGCCAACGTTGTTTCGAAATAGTCGACTTCATTGTTTTCGATTTCTGTTCAAAGATTTCACATTTGTTTCTGAGCAGGCTTTTGCTCTGAAGTTGTCTTAAATTTCTGTACCGTAAATTAGAAATTTGGTTACTATGGCTCGAAGAAAATTAGAATTTAGTCTTTATGGTTTGAAAATATAGAATTTAGTCTCTATGGTTTGAAGAAATATATAATTTAGTGTCTATAGTTTAGATAAATATAAAAATTAGTCCCTGTGATTCGTAAAAATAGAATTTAGTGTTATAATTTGATAAAACCTAAAAACTAGTTCAAGTTCTTCGTAAATCGTAGGAGAATTAAGTATATAGATGTAACTTTTGATGTATAAATGATGCGTTTTTTTGTTCAATCAATTACTTATCTCACACTCTCATCATTAAACACAAAAATAACTATTTTCTTTGTATTTTATTCACTAACAATTACAAATGACATGACTATTTTTTAGATTAATTAAATCTTAGCGACTAAATTCTAATTTTTCAAACCGTAGTGACTAAATTGTAGATTTTTCCAATTCATACGGACTAGAGTCTATATTTTTATATCACAAACAATAAATTCTAACTTTCTTCGTACCATAAGTACCAAATTTAAAAATTTACCCGTTTCTGTATGTTTCCCTTGGAAGTTATGAAATTTATATAATTTATTATAAATTTTCTTTAGCAACCAAAATATTGTAAAGTAAAACATTCGAGGTGCACGTAAACAGAGTCGGTTTATGTAGTTTTACTTTTGAATTCTACCAAATGAATCCATACCAATGAAGACATCATCTTCGCTTGTATATCAAAATCTTTTTCATGCATATGTTTGCATCTATAACGTTGTTAAATAGCTAAAATGAGTAGCAAGCTTCATCACTCTAATGTCTACCAACTCTATGAAATAGAAAACATTATGTTTTGCCAATAAGAGCAAAGTTCTAACACCATTTTATAAAACTTAGTCTAGCGGGTACAGGTTCGAATTCCTCTTTCCCCAAAAGTTGGTCCAAGTACAAAAAAACAATATCTTAATGAGATGGATGTCAGAGAAGAATGTGTAAAAGTCAATAATAGAATATACTTCAAGAATGATCCAAGAATTGTAACAACATATTAATATTTATGAAACAAAGTTACTTCATATGAAAAAAAGAAATAAAATCATGCTACTTTATTATGGAGTTTTCTTCAGCCTACCACCAACAGCACTCCCAACAGCTATGCATCAAAATCCAATGCATTGTTCACAGTCGGCACGAACTGTGTCCTCTCGCGCCACCTGTTCCGATGCAAATCCGTTGTCAAAACCGATCGGAGGCATTGCTTTCATGGTTTAAGAAATAACAAAATAATCAAATATGACTGCTTATAAATATTTCATATGCTTTAAGTGTATAAAGCTAGCATTATGTTTTTCTTATTCTAGATTTAACAATAATGTAACTGATAATGTCAGCTCCAATACTTCATTTTATTGAATAGTCCAGACTTTGAAGAAAAACTGTTCCATGCATCATTCAATACATACAAAATGGGCGTTACACAAGATGTAAACCGGTATCGCGTCTCGAAAGATACTTTCACATCCTGTTTGTATAGGTCATAAACATATAGTAGAATGCTTTTGTTCGATGCGAACGGGCAGATGGTAGGGACAACAATTACAAGGTTAACACATCTTCAATCAGGGGAAAAAAGCAGTAAATGTGCAGTAAGGAATCAGTGAAGTGTTAGTAAAGTGGTGTAAACCCAAACAATGATAGTAAGGAATCTCTTTAGCATCTTCAGTTACCTTGGTGCTTAAAGTCTATCGGGATGGCCAATTTAACATCTTTCTCTATCTCTCTCTCCCTCTCTTTCTTTTATTTTTTGTAGTAGAACACTTGTTGAGTAGTCCCCAAGGGGCAGTCTCATTGGTAAAGGCTCTGGGTCTCTTGGACAAGCTCTCTTGGAGGTCCTAGGTTTGAAACTCGCAAGGGAGCTTAATTGTAAAATTGCTTGTTGTCTCCCTGGGTTGGGCCTTAAGACTAGTGCAGGTGTCCCAGGTATGTAACTGGGTAAAGCTCCGATTCTTGTTGATAAAATAAACGCGGTCCTAAGTTTAAAACTCACAAGGGAGCTTACTTGTAAAATTGTTTGTTGTCTCCCTGGTTTGGGCCTTAAGACTAGTGCGGGTGCCTCAGGTATGTAACTGGGTGAAGCTCCGATTCCTGTTTATAAAATAAACGTGGTAGTAAACTGATAGGTTTTGTATTAGAAATAGTTATGGGGTATTTGGGCAATTGGTTAGAAGGTTAGTTAGAGTATAGTGGTTATAAATAAGAGAGGATTGTAAGGGAGGGGGCATGCATATTTTGAGTGATTACACTTTGGGCTCAAGAGAAGATTCTCTAGAGAGGGAGGTTCCAAGTCCTATCAAATACTTGGTTAGTTTGTATTCTTTTTCTTTTATATTTCTATAATATGTTGTTCTAGATCTTGGACCATTTCATAAACTTGTGTGTAGGTTGAATTATACCATAACCAATAAATGCCTACACTTCATGAGTTTGTCCTACAAAAGAAGCTGTATCATGTGTTCATCCATAAGAAATCTCTTGTACTTTTAGTGAAAAGGCTCCTAAAAGAAATAATATTGTTGGTAAGTTTGGAGGAAAAACACCAACTTTTAGGTAAAAGTGGCAATGGAGAAAGTGACTATTTTTTCTTGGAAAACTAGACAATAGACAAGACAACAAGTTGGCAAACCTCGAAAATCATAGAATTTCTCCTTGGAAGTTTGTCATAAATATAAAATGATGGTTTCTCTCCTAATCTCATTAGTAATTCGACGCTCATCGTCAGGTAAAACCAACGAGCTCGAGCAGGTTAAGCAAATTTAAACAGCTAAAACCACATGCTTTGCCAATAGATAACATTCATAATTCAAGTACATATTTTCAGGTATATAGTAAATCATTGGCAAGGACATATTTAACAGATATAAAAATAGGTAAGCACAATATTAAATGCAAGTGCTCACACACACACAACTCTTGATCTTCATGGCTATGATAATAGAACTGACATAGTGAAGATAATCTCGCTAAGCTAGCATTCAAAGCATTAACTATGTCATATTAATACGGGAAACAAAAAAAATCCAGTTTTTCAAGAGAGTCATTTTATTATGTACCTGTTTGCATCGCGCTTCAAGTGATCCGGAGGCAGCAGAAAGCATTACTTTCTTGCTTCACCTGCATAGCTTGTCTCTGGTGCTCGACACGCTGAAGTTGCGACGAAAGCTGCAGTAAGTCAATGGTGGGGCTACCTTCACTAGTATCAGCCATATTTGACTCATGAAAAATCCTATTTGTAATTCCAAAATTTACTGCATCACTTGTTTCAGGTGTTGATATGGGACCAAGGGTACAACCTTCTGAAGCATTCAACCCTGATGAATTGAATTTGTTAGACACTTCACTCACAGAAACCTGGGAGCTTACTCCCATGAGCTTTTCAGAAAGTTGACTCATACTGTAATGATTTTGGCCATCAAGCAAGACCAATGGTCGAGCAATCGGAATCCCTGATGAATGAGTTGAGGAGTTCTTGGTTTGAGATGACAGAAGAGAGAGAGCACAACCGGAGTCGGATAGTCCTGATAGTCGGTCGGTTGTTGCTGCACTAAAAACGCCGTAGTATTCACTGCCTAATGATGGGTTATGGAAGAAAGAGCGAGAACCTGAATTCACACCGCCGACGCCAAGAGGATATTGGTCACTGTTCTCCTTGAACATACTTGTGGCAGCTGCATTTGGTCCATTGTCATGAAAAGAGGGGATTTGAGTTTCAATATCATAAGGAGAGAAGTGGGATTTTGAATGTAGTTGACTACTAGGAACATGAACAGCAGGCAGAGACATGTATTCGTTTTTGTCTTCGATTTTCACGGTCCTACGCCAATCACATGTTCCATATTTCTCTGGATGCAACAGACCATTTGGTAATATCTCTTGACAGATAAAGGATGTTGCTGTTAATGCTGTTCCTTGAAGCCGGTTACCTGCAGTTCATTTAAACAGTTAGACAACCGAAAACTTGACTTTGAAAACTTAAACTAAAATAATGAAATCAAACTATTTTCAAGAACAAATTATGAAGTTGGAAAGCACACCATTGAGAGGGCTTAAGAAAGCTTGTGAACATGAAGCACATTAGGTAACTCAACATGCTAGAGTTCAAAATCAATAGTTCCATAAACATTTGACATTTCAAGAGTAGAACTCCATGTTGGATAATATAATTAAATTTACTCCAACCCATTAGCTTCAGTTGTTGGGTTTATTGGAGATTTAACATCAACATGATATCCGAGTAGAAAGTTCTGAATTCAAGTCCTTGCCGAGTCATTTTCTTGAATTCCACTTGTAGCGTGTTTTTTCAAAATTTTGAGTCCCACATGTGAGAGAGAGTGTTGGTTAATATAATTAAATTTACTCAAATTCATTAGCTTAAACTTTTTAGCTGCTTGACGATTTAACATAATTCAGCAAATCATGTAAATGTTTTTATAATGGTTGTGTGTGTATACCTGAAAATATCATAGAAAACAAAAACATAGGAGAAATCTAAACTACAAATAAAAAATAATGAGCATGATCACCGACCACGGTTAAGCACACCGAGCAGTAAAGATTCCTTCACAAACCATCTGGATGAAGTTAATAAATGAAATTTAAGTGTGGAAAGTATATCATTAAAAATATGCTCTTGGCCCTCAAATACTCTTAAGAGGTGTTTGGATTTTGGGGTTGATGAAAGGAGAGGAATGAGGGGAAGAAGAGGAAATAGATTGATTTGAGAATATGAAGTATTTGTTTGGGGATTGATGTTTTAAGGAGTAGAGGCTGGAAAAACTTTTTTTGAAATTTGTGTTTATGAGTGAAAATGTTTATTAAAGATTAAATTGATATATAGTTTGATTTTGAGATTTGATTCGATGTTGAAGAGAAGTTGAGGAGAAATTGGGAAGAGGTTGTGATGTACTAAAAACAAACAAGGAGTTGACGTCCTCCCCTTCCTCTCCACCAAATCCAAACACCCCCTAGATGCTAACTGAAATCAACAAAAAGTTTAGACAATGAAAATCTTCATGCTTACATAAAGCACACAGCAACACCATATATGCAAGTAAAAGAAAAAAAAATGATTTGGTTTTGTTACCATTATATGATTGAAGAAACCTTCCAGCCCTGCCAGCATTTATAGCCACCTGAGGCTTTCTCCGACGTTCATTGTGACCCGCAAGGCGTTTACGACAGCTGCGCTTACCATCATCAAACTCAGCTAGCAAATGAAACCTGCAAGTCAAAAGCTAATACATATTACAACAGCATTGATATTAATAATTTGCTCAGCGGGTTGGGCTGGGAGGGCCGAGAGTAACAGTTAGTTGATATAATTAAATTAACTCATACCTACCAGTTTAAGCTTTTAGATTGATTGGTGATTTACATAATTCAACGGTAGCATATGTGGTAAAAGCCACACCAAGAGTAAATGCCTAATCAAGGTTCTTAAGTTTCAATGAAGTTCCCCACTTCACTATTTATCTTAAGTAAAGTGATGAGTTCATGATAGTGACACCAATACAAGCGTAGCTCAAATGGTATTTGTACAACGATCTCGAGGTTAGAGGTTCAATTCCTCATCTCGCATATTGCAAAAAAAAAAAACAGAGTTCATGATTATGATAATCATTAAACAGATCTGGTTCAAATGGACAAAAACTAATTTAATGCATCTGTGTAGACTGTAGATCCAGATTCACAGCCAACAACCAAAACGTACATATATCATAGGATACCTTTTGCACCAGACATTTAATGAACAATACATAAAGTTATATGCTAAATTTGCAATATCTACTTTTTTTTTTTTTTGTGGGTGAGTGGGAGTAATGGTATGTCAACTTACTTTATATAGAACAGCCAACACTAGTATAGAAAATTCATTGACCTTGATGAAGAAAGAGATAACACACACAAAAATAAAGTTTAGAAGTAAAAACAAGCAAAACTGAGTTTATGATTTCAGAAGATTCTATGCAAAGAAGAACACTTATAACCTGATCCCAATTTTAAAGAAGGGAAAGTTTGAGGATAAGTTAAAATAGCAGGTAAAAAAGTAAGGGATCTAGATTTTAGGAAATTAATTACTTGAAAGAACAGTTCTTTCAATAGATGCAAAAGATGAAAGTACAAATCTTTGAACAAGTATGAAGATTTTTTTTTTTTTTTTTTTTTTAATTTATGTTCATTGTTAGAAGTTGTAAGAAAACAGAAAGTAAACACAGAAATATAAAAAGAAGAAAAATTCACAAACCTGCTACATTGCTGACAAAACCTTTGTTCTATGCCATTCACAATGACTTTTGCAGTCTTTGAATGAACTTCACAAACTTTATGCCTCTTGTGATAATCTTTAGAGGAACTGAGATTCTTATTACAACCATAAACTTGGCAAAAGTAAGTTTGAGAATTCAACCCGGAAGCTCGAACTCTTTTCGACGGCATCGACGACTCCGACGATGATAAAATGGGTGCTCCTTTAAAAAACTTATAGCCATGAGCATCTCTCTGGTCAGCAAATCTTCCGAGCTTCAAATCGATAAACGACGAATCTCGAGTGCTAGAGTCGACAATAATTGAACCAGAGAGCTTCGAAGAAGTTGTTGATTCATCCTCCCCAAGAAATGAATTTGAGGAATTCATGAATCTTCCATCAACAACAACTTTGCTACTCAAGATATCACAAACTGAATTTTCAGGTAATTGTTTCCCAATCATTTCTGAGAAAACAAGCTCCCCAAAACCTTGATTCTCAACTTGTTGACCCATTGCTAACATATTATTATTGCTGGTAAAGTTGCAATGATTCTTGAATTCCCAACCCAACATGGAATCCTTATTTCTTGGAAGTGAATTCATTTCATCAGACATACATCCCTTCCCTTCACAAACATAACTCCAAGACTCCATTTACACAAACAAATTTGAGAGACCACCAACACTCAATGGTGAAAATCAACCCAAAATTCAAAGCAAAAGTTGTACCACACTAATTAAACATATAAAATCCTTCATAATCACTACTCAAAACCTAAAAAAACCCAATTAAACACAACAATAAAGAAACCCATATGAGATTTCCAACCCAACATCATGAAAAAAAAAAGAAACCCCAAAATGGGTTTAGGGAAAACAACAAAAAGAATCTATCAAAAGAGAAGAACTCAACCCAAAAACTCAAAACCCTAAAAAGAGAAGAAGAAATCAAGAACAAAAAAGGGTAAATGCAAAGAAATCCCCAGAGAAAACACAGAGCAAAGAAGCAAAAGCACACACACCCAATTTCTGAAAAGCCATCTATAAGAAGGAAAACCACACACAAAAAAAAAAAAGTTACTGAAATGGAGAGAAAAAGAAGAGCTCACTTTACCATTGCACTGTTCATAAGTGGTAATATGATAAAGAGCTGAAATGGGGTTTTTTCTTTTTACCTTAATGTCAAAGATATTTATGGTGTGCTACACAAACTCCATGGAAAAGCTTTGTGGCTGCCATTTCTGAGGACAGAAAAAGGAAAAAAAAAAAAAAAAAAAAAAAAAGAAAAGAAAAGGCAACGGTTTTGAGATTTGCAGAATCAGTCGTTTTCAGAAACAAGTTTATTTGATTTGATTAATTGAAAAATTGGCAGCTTCATGGGGTTGTCTTTGTATAGGAGGCAAATTATTTTATTGATTCCTCATTAAGTTGCTTTCGGTCAACGATTATTACCCAAAGCTTTTAAAACAAACAAGAAAAAAAAGGCTGTTTTTTTTTCTTTTTTGTGAATCATTACGTTAATAAACAGTTAATTAAACAGCTATTAAACAGTTAAACCTCCTACCAAATTTTTCGTATTAGCTCACTAACGATTTAACTCATCACCTTAACCACCCAAAAATCTTGATATCATATCAGATAGATAGTCACTAATGATTGAACCCATTACCTTAACCACGCAAAGACCTTACTTGACCACTAGGTGATGGTTGGTGTAACATTTTTTTTCATTTACAAATAATAATTTCAAAATTAAATATTTTTATCCACGTCATTAAAAAAAAACCTTAGTTTCAGTTATTGACGTTTAAAATATTTAATTTTAGTCTTTAATATTTCACTAATGTTTTTTTTTAAATAAAATAAAGGCTATTCATTGAGAAATTGTGAGCAAACAAAAAGATAACGAAACTTTATAAATAAATTGATTTCGGTCGAGAATTTAGACCAAAATCGACCACTAACAAAATAGCCAAAGATCGAGAATAATATAAGGGGATCAACATTATCCTACGAGTTGATCCACTTATGTTTGAGATCTGAAAAATATTCAACGTAAGAAACTGATTACAAATATTCAACGTAGAATAATGATGGTTAAATCGATTAATATAAGTCATATTGACATATAAGTAACCAACAAAAAATAAGAAGAGAAACTCGTGTCTGGCTGAATTATAATTTTATAGCCGTTGGTTCTTTGGGTTGATTAAAATTGGTTTGTTTATTCCAACTTAGCTTGAACTAAGAACAGTATTACGTGTATATACACATACATATCGTGCACACAAATTAATTAGTAATATATTAATGTAATAGTTATCTTAATATTGATATAAAATAAGTATAAAGATAAATTAAAAATACATTATAATATTTTCTCAATTCCTCTCTTCAACTTCTACTCAACATCTTTTCGGCATATCATCAAACTCTATGGGTATGTTTGGTATAAGGAGAAGAGTTGGAAAGGGAAGATATCTCTTTCTATTGTTTGGCTACCAACTTAAACACATCGACCACTAATTTATTTTCACTTTTCTTCATTTATCTCTTCACTTCCGTTCCTTATACGCTGTAACCAAACATACCCTATATCAAATTCTAAAATAAACATTTTCATGCCTATAACACAAATCTCAATAAAGATTTTACAACATCTTCCCTATGAAATACAAATTTTCAACGGAAATAATTCGTAATCTCGAATCACACAATTTCCTATTCTTCTTCCGTCTTCTCTCGTTTTCCTTCTGTATCCCAAAATCCAATCACAAAAAAAAAAAAAAAAAATAAAAAATAAAAAAATAAATAATTGAATAAAACAAATGAAGAAAAATCCAAAATACTTTTTCCATTGAATGTGCATCCAACGTCTGATCTGACCCCACTTGCATTTATTTCCTTTCACCCCCACGATTTTATTTTATTTTATTTTTTCAGTCACGAGGAGTTTTTCCCTCTTTCATTATTCAAACTTCATTAAAATTAACAATAAAAATAAAATTTTGATTATCAACCTTTTGATTGCGATCATTATTTTTAAATACTCGTCATAAATATTAATTTTAATTTTTTTTTAAATTACATATAAAATTTTTGACGATAATCATTATTTCTATATAATCAAAATAAATTTTAATTATAAATATTAATTTCAAATATTCTTAAAATCTACATTCAAACAAGATTTTTTACCACAATTATTACTTTCAAATACTCAAAATAAATCATCATTATACTAATTTTGAATATTCTTAAATTTTTTAATAAAATCATTACTTATAAATACCCAAAGTAAATACTCATTATAAATACTAATTCTAAATACTCTTAAAATATACGTGTGTGTAAAAAAAAAAAAAAAAAAAATTAACAACTTCCAATCAAAAAATATATATATATAAGAAATCTAAGTTAAAAGCTTACAAAAATAAAAATAAAAATCTTATTTTAGTTATAAACTTTTACTTTTTATTCTATTTTGATGGATGAATTTTATTTATTTATTTATTTTATTTATTTATTTTTTTTTTTTTGGTTTTGCTCCGATACATGATGGAAATTTCTGGTAAAAATGTATGAGGATCGAGTTTTTCGGCCAATAATGAAAACATGAATAATTTTCATCGTTGTTTAGCTGGTGGAGAATTTTTTATCGATACTCAAGAGAGTAACCTACTTTTATTATTATTATTATTATTATTTTAATAATATTTCTTTCAGTTTTTACAAAAGAAAGTGAGAGAGCTCAACACCATGCAAATAGCAAATAAATAAAATGAGCAAATTGAAAAATAAATAAAGTGAGAGTGACAAACAATTAAACATGAAAATGATTAGTCACACCAATAATATTTATTAATTTTCATAATAATTAATTTTATTGTTATGTTGGGATCTAAAAGACAAGGCCCCACATCCACCCATCCTATATATTTTAACATTTTTTACAAACAAATTTTAACTTTATATACTAAATATTCTTCATCCAACGGTCCCTATCTCTTATCACAACTCATTGTCTCATCACTATCAAATATTTAATCATCAATTAATACCATTTGCTCTATTCTGCTCATTCTTTTTTTTTTTTAATTTTCAACCAATTAACTTAATTAAATTTTGAAAAAATGAAAAATAAATATCCATAGTTTTTTCACTCACTTTTAATTTTTGGTTGCTCTTAGAGGGAACAGCTAATTTATCAATTAAAAAAAAAAAAAAAAATCATATTACATATTTGAATATTCAACCCAAATATTAGGTAAACAATTAAAAAACGTACTGCAACGAGCAAGATCGAATCCTACTCGATAGCACGAATGAAAAACGATGACGATGAAGAAGAAGAAAATTACAAAACAAGGATTTTGAACAAGCGAACCACGGGTTTCGATTTTATTTAAAAAGCGTAGTTAGAAAACGAATTACAATACTCTTTAGTAAGAGGTAGGAAATGATGAATAGTGAAATATGCTTTTTAAATATAAATAATTATAAATATTGTCACTTTCAAAAATAAATTAGTAAATGTGATCACTGTATTAATAAGAAGTATCGTGTACTTTCTAATAATACAATATTAAAGAGTACTATATATACATATACAAATATTTTAAAAATTGTTTGTAATTATTTTGTGAAAAAAAACATATAAACTACAATTTTTTTTAAAAATAAAATTTAATAAGAGCTTGACTAGTCAACTTGTTTCTAACGGACCTGAAAATTCTCGATTAGGCGGAGAACGGGAAAAAAAAAATTTCCGTTACCTAAATGGAGCTGAGATTTTCGTCCCCATTTCTCCGATCGTCTCAATTTCTTTTTTTTATATATATATAATATAAATATGTTAATAAAATTGCATATTCAAAGTAATTTGGTTAAAAAGTTTACACATGATTCAAATTCGATAAATATTCTAAAAATATTTAATTATTTGCATTTATTACTTAAAGTTTTCAAAAAAAATCCACGTGGACATTTGTAGTTCACATAGATGATAGTCAACATTTTGTTAATAAACATTAATTGATTTATTCTCAAAAAATAAAAATAAAAATAAAAATAATTTGATTACACTGATGAACAGGATGTTCAACGTTACATTTTCTTTTGTGTTTGTTTGAAATTAGGCATGCCAAACTTAATTAATTCAAACCAATTATTCCAAATAATTGAAACTTGATTTGAAATAAGACATCAGTTTTCATATGTACGGCTAGATTTGCTATATAATTGCCTGTACTCAGTCTTCCCAACATCAAATATATATATTATATTTATTCTACATTTTCCTAATTATTTATTTATTTTTTTTTATAAAAAATTATAAATTATAAATTTATTTCATATGTTTTGAAATTTAGATTTTATTCGGAATCTAGACGGTTGTCTCTATGATTTTAAAAAGATAATTTAGTCCTTATAATTTAAAAATTAGAATTTAATCTGCAAGATTTGATAAAATTTAAAAAATAATCTATGTTATAATTATTGGTGAATAAAATATGTAAAAAATTAGTCATTTATGTGTTTAACGATAAGAGTATGAGATTAGTAATTGATTTGACAAATTTTTTTTTTGTACGATCGCATCTAAATAAGAGTAATTAATTATAAAATGTGTAACTCGTGAATAAGAAATTTTTTAATGAATCGATAATTATTATCTGGATGAATAATGTGCACTTTATTTTTCAGTGAACTTAAAAATTAAGCGTACTTAACTTCCACTGATTCTAGGTTCAGTGACGTTGTTAAAGGGATCCCATGTTTAGAATGTGCAAGTAATCTTCGGTTTTAATTATAGTACTTCAGAAGAAGAAGAGGGTACGATCAAAGTCGAAGAGATACCGAAGAATCCCGAAGTGAAATCCAAATTTCAAATCCTATATGAATCTTAGGTTTTAGGCATTACAAATTGATTTCTATGTACATTAAGTAGGTAGCTAGGTAAAGTTGTGTCTATTTGATTTCTTTAATTAATTTAAAAAACATATAATAAACTTCTAAATTTTTTTTTTTTTTGTCTAATAAGTTCCTAAAATATATTAACAAAGTTGTGAAAGAAAAGCATTATAAGAAAATGATGACGTAATAATGGAAAATGAATTTAAAGAGGATTTCCCTTTCAATTATTTAAGTGAATTATTTGCATATATCTTTGGAGTGCTAGAGTGTATTTTGGCACCAAGCTGGGAAGGTAGAGCTTAAAAAGTGAAGATTGAGGTAAGAGGAAAGGCAAATCTTACTGTTCCAACTGCTTGAGTGTTTGGTTGAGAAGTTAGGGTGTGTTTGTTTTGGGTAGAACAGAGTAGAGTGGGGAGTGGAGAGGAGCGAAAAAGATTAATACTGAATGATTATTTGTTTGAAGATTGATGTTAGTAGTGATTGAATAACTAATTACTTGTTTAGCATCATTCTATATGTCATTAATGTTACTATTACGACTATACTATACAGTCATAAATAGTTCAAATTACTACGACATTTCTTCGTTAGTGTCATGGTTGAACCTATCATGACAGACGATACATCGTCTCTAATTTTGAGTCATAGAAAGTGTAGAAGACGCTACTACTCTTAAATAAATTGAGACCCAATTATCGATTTTCAGGATCGAACTCGACGTTGGTGTTGAACTACATCAACACCAACAATGAAATCACTGGATTAAATCAATCTTTTTAGTGATGTTAGTAGTAGTTGAATAATACGTTTGATGTGAAATTTGATTGAATAGTTTGAGACTGCACTACCAAATACAAACGAGTAATTTTTTATCTTATTTAAATATATGATATATGTTTGTATTGTACAAGGAAATAGAAACTCAACCTTCCTTTACTATATATGTTTAATTAGTTTGTTGATTAATAATTTAATATGGAAATATTTAACATATATAGAAGATTTCATTTCAAAATCCAAGATTGGTGTGGATATGAAGCTTATTTAACTTGAGAGATAAGTAAATTTATTAATTATAAGCTCTTACAAATTAATATATATTGGTCCACTTTTTACCCAAACTTGTATAAACCTAACCTAAAAGTCTTAGGCCCCTTTATAGTTGGCTTAGTTTAGAGAAAATTTCTTAATATCCTAGTTAATAATTCACTCCTCTTTATGGTTTATATTCAAAGTTAATTTTAATTAATTTAGTTTCACACTCACAATTTGAATTGATTGTGAAATTTGTAAATTAATTTGACCTTTTGTTCTAGGGACCATTACGTTGTACGACATGTTCAATATAAATATCTCACTCGATTATTTATGTGTGTGAGTCTAATACTGTTTGTTAGGAAACAATTACGGTCTTCGATTTATCTTATATTAGTATGATATATATTGTCTATTTTGGAAATACATCTTCCTGAATAATTTTAAATGTATTATATGAAAGGTATATATTATATAATTTTATTTCTATTTTTAATAGTATCTTTCATTTTTATTTCAAGCCTCCAACATCCAAACGAGCACAAGGCTACACCTTCTTTGGCCAGATCTTCTAACCTAGCAACATTTCTACAAAATTCACATTCAAATGAGTAATTGTCTATAATTCTTCTATAAAAATCTATATACAAACGAGTTATTAACTGCAACTTCTTTTCAATAAATATCAATATCTAAACAAGTTATTATAATTTTAATTACTTAAAATAACTTCATGACTACTCATCCAAACAACTAGACATCGAGCTTTGCCTATAACAATTCAATGGCTATAACAAAACTTTACTCATGGTTATTATAGTGAATTTAACCATGGTTAGTTTCTTAAGCTGCACAATAAAACTCTAGTTAGGCTATTAACCATGAGGGTCAAAAACATAACAAATCCTCTCACTTTAAAAAAAAAAATCAAAATTAAATGTATAAAAAGGAAATTGAATGCAAAGTAATTCATAGAAAAAATTGCTCATAACACATTTTTTTCTAAACAAAAATACATCTTTAAAAGTTGATTTTTCATTTTTTTTTTCACTTACCATTTAATCTAAATTAAAAAGAATATATATATATATATATATATATATATATATATATAAATTGGAATTAATTTTGAAGGTTCCTAGCTATATATATGTATGGACCAAACTAATTTATTGAAGCCAACATGTTGGTAGTTAGCTAGAGAGATTTTGTCTTCTTCCATGGCCCCCCACCCCTAAGACAGCTGCCTCTGGTCCTCTTCATGAAACAACCTTTTAATTATTATTATTATTATTTATTATTATTTTATTTATATTGAATGTTATAAAATAATATGTTGCAATGATTTTAGTTTCATAAGACTTTTTAGTTGAATAAAACAAATTTTGTTATAAAAAGATGGGAATCTTCTCTATATAAAAGAAAAATTGAATGGTTGCATGTTCATAAATTTGAATGAAGTCAATTGGTACTTCTCTCCATCATGTCATTTAAAATGGGAGTGCTTCTTTCAATTTTTAGTAATATTTTCATACTTCTAGTGTCAATAATAATGTCATATAAATTATAATTATTATTATTATATTAATTTTTTTAAAAAAATATATATGATTTAATTTTGCTTTTTTTTAGTACAAATTAAAGGAGAGATTTACTGCTCTCAAAATAAATGAGAGCTAAATATCGATTTTCAAGATCGAACACATGACGTGGTGTTGAAGTAGATTATCTTTAAGAAGTTAAATCAAAGTATCACCAATCCTTTCGATGATTTAATTAAATGATGTAGCAAATTAATATTCACAAAAATATGATGTAATTGGACGAAGTTGCTTTTTTTTTCTTTTTCTCTCTCAATTGGTGCTAGCGAGCGTGTGTATATATATATAAAAGAATTTAAGTCACGTCAAGATATGATTTAAAAAATAATACATAGATATATAACATTATTTTTTAAACTCACAAAATAGAATAACAAAATAAATAAAAATAAGATGTGACTCATATTTTATTAGAAAGTGCACCTTATTTAT
>JBBMEG010000009.1:11958787-11987848 GCA_037832605.1 Cyclanthera cordifolia | reverse complement strand
ACATGATGACCCCCTCTTTTTCCAGGAGAAAAATGCAAGAATTGAACAAGTTGCTCATGACAGATTAAATTTCACTGAAGAAGTATCAAGTGCCACATCTTTTTCCCGACAATTGGCGGAGCAAATCACGCTTGCGAAAGCTTACGTAGTTATCGCCAAAGAGCATAGCAATCTTCACCTTGCTTGGGAGCTGAGCTCTAAAATAAGAAGGTCCCAGCTATTGCTTTCAAAAGCTGTGATGAGAGGGGAACCCATCACTTTAGAGGAAGCAGAGCCCATAATCAAAAGCCTATCCTCTTTAATATTCAAGGCACAAAAGGCGCATTATGATATTTCAACTACAATAATGACAATGAAGTCTCACATCCAAGCCCTTGAAGAGAGGGCTAATGCTGCTACAGTACAGAGCACAGTTTTTGGGCAACTTGCAGCTGACGCTCTTCCTAAAAGTCTTCACTGCCTAAATGTGAAACTCGTAGCTGATTGGATGAGACATCCTTCCTTTCAAGAACTTGCAGATGAGAGGAGAAACTCCCAGCGCGTTGTGGATAATAATCTCTATCATTTTTGCATATTTTCGGATAATGTTTTGGCGACGTCTGTTGTTGTCAATTCCACTGTTTCAAATGCTGATCATCCTAAACAGTTGGTCTTCCACATTGTCACAAATGAGATCAACTATGGAGCTTTGCAGGCTTGGTTTCTTAGTAATGATTTTAAAGGATCCACTATTGAAGTTCAGAAGATTGAGGACTTCTCTTGGCTGAATGCTTATTATGCTCCTATTCTGAAACAAATGCTTGATCCGAATACACGAGCATATTATTTTGGAGGGCTTCAAGATTTGGCAGTTGAACCGAAATTGAGAAACTCAAAGTATCTGTTGTTGTTGAACCATCTTCGGTTTTACATTCCAGAGATCTATCCACAGCTAGAGAAGGTCGTGTTCCTTGACGATGATGTTGTTGTCCAGAAAGACCTCACACCACTATTTTCTCTTGATTTGCATGGAAATGTGAATGGAGCGGTTGAAACCTGCCTCGAAGCGTTTCATCGTTACTACAAGTACCTGAACTTCTCTAGCTCAATCATAAGCTCAAAGTTCGATCCACAGGCATGTGGATGGGCGTTTGGAATGAATGTTTTTGACCTAATTGCATGGAGGAAAGCAAATGCTACAGCACGGTATCATTACTGGCAGGAACAAAATGCCGACGGTTTGCTTTGGAAGCCAGGCACTCTTCCTCCTGGTTTATTAACCTTCTACGGTCTAACGGAACCCCTTGACCGGAGATGGCATGTCTTAGGATTGGGATATGACCTGAACATCGACAACCGTTTGATCGAGAGTGCGGCTGTAATTCATTTCAATGGAAACATGAAGCCATGGTTGAAGCTGGCCATAACCAGGTACAAACCTCTTTGGCAACGCTATATAAACCAAAGCCACCCTTATTTTGCAGATTGCATTACAAATTAAAGAAAAGTGTATTACACTACTTGATTGCCAATCACTCAAGCAATACCTTTCAGGTTTTCACCAATGCTTTCATTGTAGATTCATAAAGTAGACAATTTTGACTATGATAGGAGGTTTTGTTTTCTCTACCCTAGTTTCTTGAGAAGATATAAAAAAAGATGATTTTTTTACACATTAGAGAAGTTTAAAATGTAATGAAGAAAATGGCTCTGGAAATCCATTTTTGGCTGATGATAGTTTCTTCTCCCATCAGCAAGTTGTAGATTTTTTTTTCTTTTTTTGCTCACGTCATGATCTGCAAGCTATAGATTGTTATTACTTGTCTATTTCTTAATAATTTGTCAAATCATTTTAATTATGTAGTTGAAACCAAATTATCGTTCATCATATTAGTTCATGGAGTTGAATAACATACATTGCAAGGTTAGGCTTTTAATCTGTGAATTTACGCCAGCCTTCAACACACGTGCGTGCGTGAAAAAGGATTCATAATATAACTTGGTAAGAAAGATCTATCAATACACCATTATTTATGCAGATGGCTTTGATTTGATAGTACGCATATGTTTCTAGTTCCCCTTTTAGAATGCATTTAGTGTCACAATTGCACTTTAGAAGTAGCAAAATGATAATTGTGCGACACTTGCTCTAACCTGACGAACAAGTCAGTTGAACAAAAATGCAAAACAAGTGGTTTAACTAATGTTACCTCTATCACAAGCTCTGTGAAAAGATTTTCGAAAAAGAAAAAAAAAAAGAAGTTTTGAAATACATTTTATCTTTGAAAAGGTAGATACAAGATACAATACGAACCATTTCAACTATAATGCATTCATAATATAACTTGGTAAGAATAAAGTTTCAAAAAGTCATACCTCCTATAATATTCATTTGACACAGTCGCATATGAAAATGGCAAGAGTTGACAACTAAAATAAAAAGAAGGAAACTATCCTAATATACAATCTCATTAAACGGACAAGTATGATCATGATTTACACATACTACAAATGAACGGTAAAAAGCCAACACGAGCCTATAGTTTGAACGGTGCATTTGGCCTTAATTGACCTTGTCTTTCTAATCGGCATTTTTTGATCGTTTCACTGTCATAATGTGAAAGTTCCACTACACTTACCCGAAAAGATGTGTTAACGATATGTCACAATGAAATGAAAATTCTGACCTTAAGGTGCTCGATGGTAGGGTACTGAAACATAAGTTTGAAAGTTGAAATTGACTCTAAGCTTGAAATTAATTTAAATAAACATGGTTCGATATAATTAAAATCGGAGAATTTATCCTCTAAAGAAGTCAATATGTAAAGTTGAGCATATTTTTAAAATTCATAAAAAAGGATTTTTTTTTCCATAAGTAGCAAAAAATGGATTTTATTACTATCCAAAGTTTAGAAAAAAAATTTAATATAAAAAGAATACAATTTCACAAAACTGACCCACTTTGAACATTCATTGTAAGGAAAGGTAGATAATACACAAGCTAGAAATTTCTAACTAGGCTTAGTGAGGAGAAATTTACAACGCTCTCAAAATTGTTGGCTTGCTTTTTGTGTTCTCTTTCTTTTGTGAATCACTTGTTCAGAATAGAGCTGATATCCTTGAAATGGTGGTTTCGACTATGTTTCTTGTTTTTCTCTATTGGTTTGATGTGTTTTGCAGATGATTCGGATTTGCATACAAACAGAATCATTACTACCAAGTTTATCTACCATCAAAAAATAAGTTTAATCAGTATGAATTTGTTCTCAGATTCATGCAGTCAAGAAATATTACCTGCAATATGCTTTCTTTGCATCCAAAACACCCTGAGTGGATGAATAATTTAGTTAATTTCTTAACAAGCACAGGCAGAAAGAAATTAAGAACCATAGATTACAAGTTCAAACCTTGATGATTAAACTGGCTGCATCTTTGTGTAGAACCTCATTGTATTCGTGACAAGCCAAACTCTGAAAAAAAAAAAAAAGGATAAAAAAGATCACTCTAACGTCTTGATCGGTCGTTTCTTTTTCATTCTTTTTTTTTTTTTTTTTTCTATTTGAGAGGGGATAGAAGCAGACTTGGACACAATTAGGGCAACCGGTCTCTCCTAAGCAACAGCAAGAGGTTAGGAGTTCAAAAGCCGCATTCAACAGCTCTATGAAAACAGGTTGAATCTGTGACAAGTTCAGTTAAGTTCTCAGTAACAAAAACCAAACAAATTCTAACCATCATTTTGCCGAAGAAAAATAAATTGACTGTACTTAGAAATTTTAGTATCCTCGATCTTCAAGCATCAACCCAGACTCATAATGGGATTTAGAGGGGCTGAGGGGGCTATGTCCCCCCAAATTTTGGATATAAAAACAAACCCTACACACTTAATATTACTTATGACATGCATATATGATTATGGACCCCTCATCAAACCTTAGATTCGGTAAAAAAGGAAAATTTGTATACAAATAACAAAATTGTTGATTCTACCCATATTTTAATATTATTTATGTCATGCATAAGATGTGATCCCTTTATTTCTTAGAATTTGTATTTTGTTTTGTATATGAAAATAAACCTCCTGAAATAACTCAAATCTGACCCCCAAAATAAATTTTCTCAAAAACCCATGCCCAAACCTACATACTGGATAAATGCAGAAGCTAAAATTTCGTGTTGCTCACCTGCAGCGACATACCAGTTCCTCCAGGATGTTGATCATACAGCAGAATTCTTTCTGGAAAATAGCGAGTATCAAGAGGATTTGCACATTCAGGAGCCAAGTCAGACATGTTGCAAATTATACGTCTGTAAGAAACTACAATCATAAGCTGAGATTGAAAATATGATGAACTTACAGGATTAACAAAAGAACATATCAAATTTATAGGTTTTTCATGTATTTTTTCTTTCCAAGGTCAATAGAACCTCAAACGAATTTTTATTATTTTTTAAATAACTTCTCATGTATATATTATTACATTCCCAGACAATCATGAGCTGAGATTGAAATCATGATGAACTTATAGGAATAACAAAAGACATATCACATTTATAGATTTTTCTCGTGTTTTTACTTTCTAAGGTCATTAGAACCTCAAATGAATTTAAATTTATTTGTCAAATAACTTCCCATGTATAAATTTTCACATATCCCAGACCATAAAGCCCATAGGAATAATTTGATGGCAGTAATCCAGGTAATTCTTGTTTTTCCTCTCAAACCACACAACCATATCCACGTATCAGCTAGACTAAATTGTTCTTAGCTAAGCAATACCCATGATGCATGGAATTCCTTCAAAAGTTCCAAAAGTTTGAAAAATAAACCTCTTAAACGGTAACTCGGTTTCCCATGAGATTTTCTTTTTTAAAACAGATGTCTCACAATCTCTTCTGATTTTCTAGCAAGGTGCACCAATGTATTAGAAAATTCATACAAGGCCCTTTTCTTCATCCTCTCAGCGGCACTGAGGCTCTTTAATTAAGTTGACTGGCAGAACAAGTTTATTTTTATTGGCACCAACAGTACCACTGTACCACATGGATGCTTTCTTACCTAATACTTCATTTCATAAAAATAATTTCAACTTCGGGAAAAATCTTCCAGTCATCCCCTGTTTTGCTCATTTGCAATATCTAATTCCAATCTTCAGTTTATCTTCGCTCATTTGCAATCTATAATTACAATCCTTTGGTTTATCTTGTTCTAGATGATTAAAATCTTGAACATAAAAGTAACTCAAAAAAAAATAATCAATTATTTGCTTGGTTGCTAATCAAATTGAGGATAAATACTATGAATTTTCTTCAAAGATCTTCTTTCGTGGTCCTCTCCAATGGGCACAAGTTTGCTTTTGAAATTAGTTAGGTCCCACAAAGAGGATGAACGGAGATGGTTGGGGAAGTGTTTAGTAACTCCAGCCCTAAGTCCTCATTTCTTATAGATTCTTGCTACAGCAATGGGCTATATTCACACGTCCCGCAATAGAAAGATTCAAAAGGATAAGTTAAAAGAAAGTTGGCATCACATTAAAATGCAAGACTTACAAAGGCACTACATTTAGAAGAGCATGTGAAGCAGCATGCAATCCAGCACGAAAGTCATAATTTTTCCTCTTTACCTCTTCTTTTATAGATTGTGGTACTGGAATCCATACTGCCTGCTTAGATTAGTAGGGAAAAATAAAATAAACAGGAGCAATTGGAAACTTAACATGAACCAAAAAAAAAAAGTCAACAAAAGCAAGACTTAATGGAAGGTCAATTTACTAAAATAATGAGTCACTAAATTTTTAAATTCCACCTGAGAGGTATACGAATATTTAGGAAGGGAGAGATCCACTGTTTCAAATATTTGATTACTTCCTTTCCATATTCGATTGAAACCAAACCAAGTGGTGGTAACTCTGCATTCATTTGCTTGTGCAGTTGATTCTGAGAGCGGAATGTTTGGAGCTCTCCTTGGATAGGCCTAATTAACATGAAACTGTTTAAAATTGTGAACTATGGAAAAAAACTATAGTAATGCTTCTTATAGGTGTAAGTTCGTTTTACGCTTCACCATTTGAAACACTAAACCACAACCCTCTTAAACAAATCAGTTACAATACTTACAAAGAAATACAGGTACCAAAAATACAAATTTAAGAAGATATAATATCCAAAACTAGCAAATATTGAAAGAAAAATGATGGTAAAAAAGGGCAAGTCACTGAGTCCAACGTACCAAATTACCACCAATAACATGAATGTCAGTGTAATCACGAGTTTTTGTGTAATATTTTAGATCAGCTTCTTCACAGAAAGCAAGCATAGTTGACAAGTTCAAGCTTTTGACCAGATAAGTTCGTCCTTGATGCATATAAACAGCCCCTTCATATACCTGACCACATAGCCAGAAACCCATGATGTTAGCCGAAGTGTTACAATCAAGCAACCAACGAGTAGAAATGAGAGGATCCAGCCTCAACTTCTATTATTCTCTTTCAATAAAAAGTAGGAAAAATCTTGCTTCTACGTTAATGTTTTATTTTCAAATAGAAGTCACCTGAAAGAAAGCCTTGCTTTCCTCGATCTCTTCAAGAACTTCATTTCGATGTTGATCTACAACTTTGTATCTCTCTACTTCAATGGCTCTGATACTAACCAACCGGGAAGGCATTTTCTAGTAAAAAGAAAGATAAAATTGTTCAGATAACGAGTATATATAAAAATCCAATTTCTGGCAAGTAATATAAACTTTACAAAGTCCATCAACCAAAACTACAATGTCAGAATTAATTTATAAACTATATACCTCTTGCCCAATATAGTTCCACATACTTTTGGATGAACCACATGACGGCTCAGGAATAAGATCTCCTCTATTTTTCAGAGACATTAGGGCAATGTTTAAGCCAGGACCAAAGAAATTCTGATCATAAACCATACATATTGGGTGCTCATGTGCAGCACATAACAAATGTTGTTCAAGAACCTAAAAAAACAACGCAAATATGAGAACTAAAACTTCACATAAGCAGGGAGTGAGCACCAATTTCAAGCATCACTATCAGATTTGGAACCTGTTGGTTTTCAGCATCAATATGGCAGCACTCAATTGAGCTCCCAAAAAGTTTTTCAGGATGTTTCATGAAGTATTGATCAAGAGGCCCTTCGAATGCTACATACACAGAAAGAGAAGTCTTATCTCTCCTTCCTGCCCTGCCTGCTTGTTGCCACAAGCTTAGAAAGAATACAACCCATGAGGAAATAAAATGATTTGAAACCAAAAAGGCCAAATTAAAAACAGAGTTAAAAGACCTAGTATAACAAAAAAAGGTTAAAGAACTCTACCTAGCAATACTGCCAGGAAATCCCAAATGCAGGGTTGCATCAATATGCCCTACATCAATACCCAATTCAAGGGCATTTGTCGCAGCAACACCACAAAGGTTTCCCCCAAATAGGTCACTTTCAATTCTTCTCCGATCCTGCTCCATTAATATTCCAACTCAGAAAAATATGCATTAATTGAATAGGTAAAATTACAATAATCATAACATAAGAGGAGCCCACACCCGCCACATAGAAGATAGAGCATTCACAGGCATGATGACCCTTTAAAAATACAACAAAATGGTCATGGTGGGATTTTTCATGAGTCTTACTAGAATATCCTTCACTGCCAAATGTCATTGAACTCACAAAAAAAGTCTATGAAATACTATTAATGGCAAGTAGACCTCCAAGCTCCATGTGGGGAAGAACTTCGCATCAGTATTTTATTTTGCAATAGGACCAAATTTCTTGTATCAACGTTTCCACTCCACTATACAAAATACACATAGACTACAGAATTGTTGTGTCTTCAACAGTAGAAAGTTTCTCATATACCTCAGCAGTGTATCCAGCACGATAAGCACACACAGACTGAACCAGATGAGGTGCTCTCTCCTTAAGAATTTCACGCCTAGAACAATGAAAAGTATAATTGCACATGAGTTAGAACCACAGTATCACTAAACGGCCGATTAAAACAAAAGTTCAGTAGTAAAATGTAAAAGTAAACCCAAAGACAAATGAAATACTACAATTTCAAAGTATCACCTACGTGTAGCATAAAACAAGTTCACAGAGTTTTCGAGTTTTACAAAAAGCAATGCATCGAAGTCCATGTTGAACCATTTCCGCAAAGAGCTTTGCAATGTCCATAATTGGGCTGAAAAGGCAAACAAATGTTAAATTAAATAATAAAAATTTGGCCCTTATCCACTAATGTGTCATTAAAGATGGAAAGTTGTTGCCTTGGATTTCTGAAATTAGTATTCTTTTCTGTACTCTGTAGAGAATCAATACCTCTCTGATAATTTTTTGAGGCCTGTACCAAAGGAAGCAACAATAAAAAAATCAGAAGAACTTCATTGAGTAAATTTATGTTCACAAACCTACATTGAGTACCATAATAGGATTCCAGAGGATAAAAAGTTTTCTGGCAGACGGACTACCATTGTTTTCAATCAACTCTAAGCTTGATAGATTTCCAAGTTCCTGAAGCATGCATATTTCAATTCAATTACACATTCAGAAAAAAAAATGAAGTCAAAGTTAATTTTGCATTGGAAGAATATGACTAGAAAAATGACAAGCAAGGATATAATCATTACCAATCATTTTAAAAGTCTCGCTTTGTATGATAAAGAAAAGACTCTTCTTTCATGGATTACTTTAAATACACTGTTTTCATTAATATATCTCTCTACATTTCTCTAGAGTCTAGATGATCCATATTTTCCTTTAGGGGATGTTTGAGGGAAGGGGAATGAGAATTGGGAGAAGAATAAAAAAGAGAATGTTTATGGAGGGAATGATTATTTGTGTTTGGGATGAAAACAATAATTATGGGGAGAATGATTATTTTTGTTTGAGATGAAGGGAATCATTACGGGGGAAATGAAATAATGAGTATGATAAGAGTAAAAAATAGTTAAGGAGGATAAAAGTTGATACAGAAAGAATAAAAAGTAGTTAGAAGAATAATAAAAATGTGATTTTGGGGAAACACAATAATGGAGAGAATGATTCTCGGTTCATCCTCCTTCCCATTCTCTCCATTTCATCTTTGTGGCCCAAACACACCCTTATTAATTTGTCTCTTTACACACACTTTCTCATATTAGTCTCTCTTTGTATTAATGACTCCTACACCCTATGTCTTACATTTTTCTTCTTTTTCAATTAAAATAGTTTATGCCATTGAATAGTTGGTTCTAGAATTATTTGTAAGGAAAATATCTATCAACCAAAAAGCACATCTAGGTATATCAAAGTACTTCACAAAAGAACTTCTAGTAAAGCACTATCATCCACATCCATGGTATGCCGGGATTGAATCCCGTCCATCATGTTGGCATTTTGATACGCATTTCTTATGTCAACTTAAGACACTAGACTAAGTTATAGCATAGGAAAACAATTAAGTTACGAGTAGACAAAACATAAATTGCACTATTGAAGATGCTTCTATATATTTTCTAATGAGTTTCAAGACGAGAGAAAAATATGATGTATCATTAAATGTTCTATATTTTCTGTACTAGAAAACCAATATACATCAAGACTAAGAGCACATGCTATAGCCATAGTCAAAACACTTACCATACAATGTTGGCGTGGATTTGCAGAAGTTGCTGTGCAGAATATAAAAGAGGGATCACTTCCATACACTGCATGGGAGAGATCATATTTTTTACGACAAAATTAGAATGAAAATTTAGATGAATAACTCATTCAATTTCCATTTGCACAGTAGATGATAATCCACACCATGAGAGCATAGCCGACGGAGTCTCCGCAATATTAGTGCAGTATGACATCCAAATGCTCCCTTGTAAGTATGAGCTTCATCAATGACTACAAACCTAAGTAAGAAATAAAATCCAACTGATGAAGTCTTGATGTCAATGTGCACGATATTGACAGGTTGTGTCTCAGCATAATTCTTGCACACAACGAGAAATGCCTATAAACATCAAGGCTAAAGTATTTTAAAAAAAAAAAAAAAAAAAATCTGAAGTTTGAAACATTACCGTAGATTTGATAATATCCGACTAAACTGTTTGTGGTGTGGCAGAATTGATAGATGTAGCATATCTGGATTTGTGATTAACTGTATAAGAATAGAAAATTAACAATGGAATTTGGTTTTTGGACTAACATTCAAGAATGGAAAAGGCAAAAAAAAAAAGAAAAAAAGAACTTTCAAATTACCAGCCTAGCATTATCACGCTTTAAAATCCTATCAGCATGTGATGTATCTCCGTCATAAACGCCAATGTTCAGGTTATCATTAAATCCTTTCATCATGATGAGCAAACTTCTGAGTTGATCTTGAGCTAAGGCCTAAGTGTGTAAAATTATTTTAATTAATTTAATGCAAAGACAAATCTGTATGAAATGACTTATACAACAATGAACCTGAGAACATACCTTAGTTGGAAATAAGTAAAGAGCACATAATGAGTCATTTTGAGACATTAATTCAAGAATTGGCAAGTTATAGCAAAGAGATTTTCCACTTGAAGTCGTTGTGGCAACAACAATGTGCTTTCCAGCCAAGGAGGCTTCAATCGACCGTGCCTACCAAGTTAATTAGAGTAGAAAGAAAGAAAAAAAAACCAATGTTTTTTTAAAGACAATGAATTCAGCCTAAAAAGAATATATACAAAAGATAAGTTGGATCAACCCACAAATGATGCAAGGAGTTAACAAAAGTCAACTCCAGTTAGCCATGATCACAAAAGGCTTGAACAGAGTGCATACCTGATGGCTATACAATTTAGCTACTCCAATACATTTGAGAGCTGATATAACATTATTAGAAAGTTCCTTTGGAATTTCCACATGATTAGCTTTCCTAGCTGCAATGTCTTCAACATGGACTATCTGCTTAAAGAAACATACATATCATAGTTCTCAATTAACAACTAAAAATCTATGGAAAAGACAATTAAATACCAGTCCCACTTTGTCATTAAGTGACCTGACTAGTCAACTGTTAGATTAAACCATTGAAAGACTATGACTAAGCGCGTTGACTAATCAATCAGTTAAAAAAAATTGAGCTCGTGTTTCACTTCCTCAAAACATACCTGGCCCTCAGATCCAACACCTTTTACAAGATGTTCAACCATATTCTCAGGCAAGAGTTTTGAAGTGTCCTGTCAAGCCAAAAAACCATACAGTGAGTTATTATGGACACAAAATTAAAGGTAGAACTTCTGGTTTCATGATTTGCTGGTCATAAGTGAGTGGGCAGTAGACACACCTTAGAAAAAAAAATCCGTATCAAAGCTCTAAATATTTTGGTTTTCTTTTTATGGTTTTCAATTGGCAATTAGTAAAAAAGGAACCATAAAACTCAACAACTAATAAATGTATACCAATCACAATTTCATACATGACACTGTTTTCGGTCTGATTGAGAACCCAAAGAAGCTGTTTCACTTTTTTTTGCTCGCTTTGCCTCATTTCCATCCAAATCAGCCTCTTTTGATGTGACTAAATCTTCCAAAGAAAAATGCACACATAACTTACTTCTGCTTCCATGTCTAAGCTGCGTTACCCACCAGCCAATCAAATTCGTCAAGCTTGTAGAAAGTTGGATACTAATTAAAGAAACTGATATACTGATCCTAGCTGGATAAAAATCCTAAATGAATGCATAAGAAAAAATTTGAGACTGCAATCCAAAATTTCATCTTTTGATTTTAAAGTCTTCATCATATAGGCTGGGTCAATTAAGCACTTTTGGCCAGATTTTAAACTCGTTCAAGCGGATACATTATGACAATATTTGTAAAGTTATTTTAATTCTTAAGAACTGTTAACATGAGTAGTATTATTTATTCCTAACATTTAGCACCATCAGTTTAAAAGCATATGCTGCATCCACAATGGCCAGGGAAAGCATGTTTCCAAACGACACTTCCTAGAATGATTATTGGAAATTTTTTGATCATATAGATATAGGAATCAAATATCTAATCATATATCCTTCTCCTGAGCTCATTTCAGCATTATACTAGTATTTTAGCCTTTCAAAAAAAACAAACTAGTGTTTTAGCGCATTATTTACTTTCAGTAGAAACAAGAGAAGTCCTAACTAGATATTGACATCAATAAAAGCCGGTGCAAAAAGAAGGGAAACAAAATAGGAGATACAGGCATGATAAAATCTAGGTAACCAGAAGTCATGAAGTTCAGCGGTGTGAATAGCAACATGGGATGCTGAAAAGTCATTTCTTTGTCAGGGAAAATTTTATAGCAAAACAAGCGAGACAAGGAATAGTTAAACTTACCATATGGCTCTTAATAGCCTCCCAAAGGTAAAATTGAAAGGATTTTTCTCGTCTCTTCAGTGGAGTGATATCTGTTAGTGCTTTGGATGGTTCACATGCTGTAGACAACAATGTGAGGTAAATGAAAGCAAACAAAACTGGAAATAGGATATTTCTCACTCAAGTTCTAAAATTTCACCTTACCGATATTATCGTCTTTCCATCGACCATTTGGTTCGTTCAGATAAATAATAATAAGTGTATCGTCACGGCTATCCACCAAACTGCTCCTTGCAAAATGTACTACCTAGCAAAGGCAGAATATACACTAGTTAAAACTGAGCAGATATATGTTTAGAGTGATGATATAATGAACCTCATCAAACGTTTAGAGATTTCCAATTACCGAACAAAGTACCTTGGAACAGAGAATAGATATATGTTTTATGTCTTCCATGCAAAGCGTAATTTCATGTTTCTGCAGAAGGTCCATTGCTTGCTCCAACCGACTTGTGGTAAGAATTTCCTTTCGGAGTTGGAGAAACGTTGAGAAAACGTTTAAGAAAGCAAATGTCTGCATTATCTTCTTCAACCATTCTGGGCATAGGCATGAATAACCACATGTTCTATTCGGCACTCTTTTGTAACCACTTCGTGCAGTAGCTTGTTTTGCCAACAAACATTTTCCATTACGTGGGTCAGATAAACAATCCACGGACTCCAAGAACTTGATGAAGTCCTCACATGTGCGTTCGTTTAAAAACCCCTCAGTATGAGATGATAATAAGTTCCTCAAAACATCATCTAAATTCCCCTTCAATTCATTACTATCAGAACCCCTTGTGCATTTTGCTTTCGAACTAGAAGAACTAGTACCACATGTCACTACCAGTTCATCCGCATCTACAGCTTCGGAATTGCTTTCCTCGCACTCAGGGTCATTTCCCTCTCTCCCTTGAACAGAACAATCATGTAAATACGATAAATCCTGCACCATATCTGACCAGACAGAATCAGCGAATTGAGAAATTGAGCTTCCGCCTAACATACTGGACCCTTGTTCATATTGATGACGAAGCTGGGATTTGGAAGATTCCTTCTTATTAAACGGAATGATAACTAGAAATTCGCCATTGTCAATGCGACAAGCACTAATTTGAGTCTGCGGTTTCAATTTAGTACCCTGAAACAAAATTTCAAGAATCGTCAGAAAAATCCTGAACGAGAAGAAGAAAACTGGACGGAGCAAGAGAGAGAGATGTTCATTACCTTATGAAAGAGGTGGAAATTGGGGAAGACGGTTACGGAAGGGAAATTCCGTCTGAGTAGAAGTTTTAGGTCTCCGATTGTTCGGTCGCCGGAAATGGAGACGTTCAGCGATTCTCCAGTAAGGGTTTTGATTCTGATCTCACTCTCACGCTCCTCCATAACAGTTTCTCTTGCAGAAGCTTTTCCCTGGAGTCCGTTTTTATAGGGCGCGTGGAATTTGGCGGGAAAGTTATGCGTTACGGTCTCAAGTTTGCGTCAAAGCCAAGCGATTTTATGACCGTTAGTTTACTACCATTGGGCTTCGTCGTATAAAAGCCCAGGACTTTGGGCCTTCTAGTCGGTCAGGCCCATAAAAAGAATTAGAGCATTTTATTTTCTTGTTAGGGTTAATTAGGGAAATCTATTTTTTAGAAAAATAAATAAACAAATGTGTACACTTTAAAGCAGTTTAAATAATTGTCTAAAACGTAAATTCTTGAATTAATCAAATAAATAAATAGATTATAATTGACAATTGAATCTTCCTTATTTAAATTATTTTTTTATTTATTAGTTAATTTATTCTTAAATTCTGTATACTACCTACAAAAAAAAAAAAAAAAAAATTCAAACAAAATCCAGAAGCTATTTTTAGGAATTTTAAATTTTAAAACTAAATCTTTTTTTTTTGTTTAATAGCACCATAAACATTCCCGCATGTATCTTGGTATGTACAAATGTGTTAAAGTTGTACATCTTAGTGTATATGAAAAATACCGATGCTTCAAAATTTGAAAATAGTTGCATGACTCTGATTATCATAGATTAGATATTCACTTACAAACTTGTAAATATCCATCATTTTAATGCAATGTTGAATGTCTTGAAACAAAATTTTAAATTTTAAAAACCAAATTAAAGTAAAAAACTTTTTTTTTTTTAAGTTGCACACTAAACCTTCATGTATGTATATAGGTATGTACACATATGTTCAAGTTGTATGTCTCAGTGTATATAACAAACACTTCTACAAGGATGCTACAAAAAAAAAAATATAAAATAGTTACATGACTCTGATTTTCATAGACTGTACATCCGCTCACATTCTCGTACATATCCATCAGTTTAATGCAATGATAAATCTTTGTCTTAAAACATAATGCAAAGTAATAATTAAAATAAAAAAAAACATACCTTACATGTTATGTACATCTAGATTGCATATAAATTTATTAACTCATTATTGCTTGAAAATATGAGACTTACTTTTAACACAACCTGATCGTCGAAGATATTTGTGTTGTACATCTCAGTCTATATGGATGCATATTTGCAATGTGCTAGAAAATCCGTATATTAACATCAAATTTTCACTAAATTGAGTGTGATTGCAACTAAATCAATAAGTTGACTCGTTTTTATACCGTAAGCTATTTTAATAGATGTAGTGTTGTCAATTGAGTAGATGTTTCGTTCATCCCACACTTGGTCGAAGAAAACCATGATAGATGTCCATGATGGACGTGAAATACATTGTTTTGCAGCAGTATCTTGATACAATCGGAGATCGTCGAGAATAACCAGCCTGAGAGTTTCAACGTGTTTTGATCGGAATGACGAGGTGATTGAGAAAGGAGTGTGAAAATCATAAGATGGAGAATGAATTCCAAAAGCTTGCGATCGATCGATGGAGTTGGGAGAATTTTGAATGAAATCATGGATATTTTCAAGTGCTCCATGATTTTGGCAGAATTTAATCACTATGTTCTTCTAAAAAAACCCCTCCTCGTTCTGATGAAAAAAAAAAAAAAAAAAAAAAAAAAAAAAAAAAAAAAAAAAAAATCCAACGAAGTTGAATAGTAACACATACTATAAAAATTTTAGAAAAGAATTCAAATACTACACAAATTTATTTAATATTTCAATGGATAGTCATCATAATATTGATAGACTTCAATCAAATAAAATCTATAGAATTGAAACTTTAAACTAATATTTATTATGATTGAAATGTTTTTTAAAATTGTTATTTTGCTATGAAATATTAAAAAAAAAAAAAAATATATATATATATATATATATATATATATATATATTTGAGAAATCAAAATTTAACTGAGGTAACTGTTGATGCCAAAAAATTGTCAAGTGGAATCAACGATACAATTTTTTTATCGATGACAAGCAATGTGCGAAAAAAGAACAAAAATAGACACACCCATATGGTGTGAGCCATATGGCCTCCAATGTCCAAGTCAGTAAACAAATTCAGAAGAGTGTTTAGAGAGCTTGAGAGCTTTTAGAATATACATACGGCTTGATTTTGCTTCATTCGACTTGGAGAGAAATGAGAATCGTTCTGACTTTTATAGCAATAAGTAGTATAACTGCTGCAACTCACTAATGGTGACTTAATGGTCAATTGTTACAACCGTTTGTAACGACTGCCATTTAAGCCAAACATTAACACCAGCGTAACCCCTGACCGTTACACCTCTTCTCTCAGGGGTTACTACTTGGACTCGACCAACTTTTGTAGGTTCTCGCCTCCATGGCCGACCCCTTAAGGGTATGGGCCTTCTCGATATAACCCCAGGGTATTACCCTTTAAAGATGCAATGACCTAGGATGTTACTTGGACTCGGTCGACTCTTTGTGGAGCCCTAACCTCCACAACTTTCCTCTCTTTAAGGGGTGTTTGCCTTAGACCGAACCAGAGGAGTCGGATTTTGACATGGTCCGACACCGAGGGGTCTGGTTTCCACGGCTGACACTCTTGGGGGTGGTCAAACTTAGTATCCGATTGCCACTATATACTAGGACCCTAAGGGGTTAGGATTCCCTCGGCCGACCCTAGGGGGTGCCAAACTTTCTTTAACCACGAGCTCGGTCAAGGGAAATTCCGTCTAAGTAGAAGTTTTAGGTCTCCGATTGTTCGGTCGCCGGAAATGGAGACGTTCAGCGATTCTCTGGTTAGGGTTTTAATTCTGATCTCACCCTCACGCTCCTCCATAACAGTTTCTCTTGCAGAAGCTTCTCCCTGGAGTCCGTTTATATAGAGCATGGAATTTGGCGGGAAAATGATCCGTTTGGCTCTCAAGTTTGCGTCAAAACCAAGCAATTTTATGACCGTTAGTTTTACTACACCATTGGGCTTCGTCGTATAAAAGCCCAGTAATTGGGCCTTCTAGTCGGTCAGACCCATAAAAAGAACCGGTGCTTTTTACTTTTTCTTGTTGCAACTTCGAGTATTTTTCACTTTAATTGGGTTATATATATATACCGAAAGTTTTTTTTTTTTAATAGTACAATTTCCGGAAGAAACCACGAACCCTACTAAATTGAGAGTAAAATACTAATTTACAAGATCTAACTCGTGACACTAATGTTAAATTACATTAACATAAAATAATGAAATCACTGAGCTATCAACTCTTTCGTTATATCGAAAGTTTTCAACTTCGACAGCAATAACAAATTTTTTATAACCATTTATGTTTTTCAAAAATATTGAATCAATATTATTGATTTTTCAACCTAAGATTGATGTTCAATAAATAACAAAATTATTGATTCTATTTTTATTTAATTTTGTTTGGTTTTGATTCGATTCTTTTATTCAATTTCAATTATAATTTGTTTTATTTTCTTTGTTTGTATCATTTCCAATATGGGTTTTTATTTGATTTTCATCGTTATTATTTGACGTACAAGAATAACAATTTTTATAACTATCACAACCTTTATAATATTTTTACTTAATATTTTACATTTACATTGTTTTGGAGTCGAAATACTAATTTATTTTTTTTATTATTATTTATATAATTGGTTAAGTTAAATGTTTAATAAAAAATAAGATCCAACTAATATATATGGATTTTCTAAAATATCAAATCAAATAATATATTATAATTAAAAAAAATCAAACTTATCTATTGGATCAATTTAGTTTGATTGGATTAGTCGAGTTTTTGTTTTCCATTAATTAGTGTTTGGACGGATAATTGTTTACAATCTTCGGCCACGTTAGCTCGTTCTAGCTGGAAACGCCACCTTCTATTCGGTGGTCCGAACGCCACCGCCATTCCAGTCGCCGGCAAGCGGACGAACTACACGGGTTCGGATCCGATGATGTTTGGGTCCGTTTCTTGATGAACCACCCGCTCACGGCGGCGCCGTAGTTAAACTCGACGTTGATCAATCGTGCTCAGGGGATTTATGTAATGTCGTCGCATCAGACTAAGTTCAGTCTTCTAATGACTCTAATCTTCGCGGTATCTGGTGAATTTACAATCGGCAGCTCTCTCAGCGTCATCTGGCGGAATCCGATCATGAACAAAGTCCAGGAAATGCCGGTCGTCGGAGAGACAAGTGTTTTCCGGCTGGTTCGTAGGTATTGTTTTACTCTTCATTTTCGTTCCTTGAATTTTTTAATTTTCTTTTTGACGAAACGTTCCTTGAAATTGATTCTGTGATTGGCTACAATGTCCCGTTAATTCATGATGCCTATAACTATTCCGAATGAAGATGAAATAGGATTCCGTATTTTCTGAAAAGTTTATTGCATTTGTACTGTATAAATTTCCGTAGTTCATTACATGATGTACATTCATCTTTCCTATTAGCAAGAGCATTTAACGAACATCATTTACTTGCCATAATTCATTATATTAAATGAAACTGTTTCTATATAGATCCATGCAGCACATAGTGGTTTGGTCAATGTAAACCGTTTTGAGCTTTTATGAGCATTCAATGTGTGCTAGCTGCCTGCCATTTATGTGTTTGAGTTAAAGTTATATCTCTGCTTTATAAGGCCTTGTAACAGTGAAGGTTTAACTTTTACTTTGATTTTTTCTTATCTTTTTTGAGATGGAGATTTGAGATTTCGTTTTTTACTGTTCACTAGACTTTACTTTCTTGATGTTCTCCAAGTGTTTGCATTTGCTTCTGCTGCTCTGACATTGGCAAGTTCTTGTCTGAGATGTATCTACTCTGAAAGACAGGTGATGTTCGTATATTTTATTTGTCGAGAAGGATTATTGTTATGTGATCACTTGATGGAAAGTGTTTATTAAATTTTATGATTGTTTATTTGTGTATTTATGTTCAAGCGTCACATTCCCTCTCTCTGTCTTTGTATGGCTGCTGAGAAAATAAAAGAGAAAAGGGATGAAACTCAGAATTGGGCTGTTTTGAAAATGATAGTTTTTATTTTGGTGATATTCTAGGTTGTTTATTTATAATTTGTTGTTTGAATCCACATTTGAGGGGGATTCGGCACTGTAATCTGGTGGTTAGTAGGTTATACAAAATGATAGTAGATATATGCTCATGCTGGCTGATGTTCTAGGCTGTTGCTGACTATAACCAGGGGAGCTGATTCTCCCAGAACAACATTACTTAGAATTCATTTTGTTTCCATGTCATGCAATGAAATATTAAATGATAAACGATCAATGATCGATGCCTGATTTTCCTTTTCTTTTCATGTAATCTACTTCATTTTAACCGTTTCACAAATTCATTGTGACAGCTTCATAAGAATTGGAAGGATTAACGTTAGCAGAAGCTACAGTTACGAAGTAGGAAGTTTTGTGATTTTTTCATCATTAGAGACTAAATGAGAAATGAATTTTCAGATTTGGTAGTATTCAATATGCATAAAGGCCAAAGCATGGAGAAGAACAAATGGAAAGGTGATGATGCTGAATTTTTTAAGAAAATGAACTATATTGTACAAGAGAGTGAATATGGGCATAGTGAATCAGAAGCGAGTGGAGAAAGAATGAGTCGGTATTTCTCGAAGAGCTCCATCAAGAGTTCAATCGATGAGGAGTTGCCTGAGCTTGTTGTTTTCCTTCAAGAAACCAACTATGAATTTGTGAAAGATATTTGCATTGACAAGGTAGTAACTTTACGTGAAAAGTGCTTTGAGGAAAATTGTGACACAGAAATTGGTTATGTCCCTTCCATGCTTAAATATAAAGTAGCAGAAAGCGATGGTGAATCAACTGAAGAATCTGAGGACTTGGAGTCGTCAATTTCGAGTAGTGAATCAACACAGATAGTTGAGAAGGACTTATTTAACAAAGTAGATGAGAAACAAAATGTCCACTGTAATGCAACAGGTGAAATCCCTTCTGACGTTTCCAATGAGAAATCTGTGCCTAAATTATATCTTGATAGAAAGGTGAGAGTAAGCATAGTTTACCGTACTTTGTCTAGCATTTGTATTCTTATTTCCTGATAAAACGAGTTGTCTCCTCTGCTGGTGGATATGACTAAAACAATGTTAGAGAACAAAGTAAATCTATTTGTTCTTTGTCTGGCTTTTTCTTATTATTGATCGTTGTTCATGATTCTTTCTTAACAGTATCTTTCTTAACTTGTTGACTTGATTCGATTGTCTGGAAACTTTGTAGGTTACAGGTAAAAGGATAGCAGCTTCTAACTCTGTTGCAATAACATTTGCTAAGATACTTGATGAAAACAAACACAAAGGCAAAGGAATTGCTGAATGCAACATAGAACATGGAAGCATTTTTCGCAACTCGGGTTCATCACGAAGCACAATTGGGAGCGGAGGGAGCGGCTGCGGCTGGACAGCAGGTTGTGGACAGTGTCATGACTGTGGAAACACATCCACAGCTGAGGACTTTGCCTCCAAAAACGAAATGAGACTATACAGAAGCCGTTATGGCTTTGTTTATCAGAGTGAAGGTGGTTCCTCTGCAGTTGATCCTGCTTTCAACACATTGAGAAGACACTCACTGTCATCTTATCTGAGCAGTGCATCACTTCGGTCGAATAGCAGCACTAACAGCTCACATTCTTTTGCTTTTCCAATGTAATTTTTTTAAGCCTCCCCGTTTACTTCTCCTACCTTATTTGTTGAAATTGAAACATATCGCTTAGCTTATTGTCTTGGCCTTCTTGAATGCACAGTTTGCAGACAGAATGGAATGGAAGTCCCGTGAGAATGGCGAGTGCTGTTCCTGTGCGAACGCGAAGGCAGCGACTATTGAGGCTATGTCTTCCTTGCTGTAATTTCTGAGCATCTTATTGCCCAATCTGTCAGTGCTCTTGATTTTGTTTTATTTTTCACTCAGATTCATTATCATTTTGTATTAGAGTTGTAAAACTGCACTCGGTTCAAATTTAATTATGAATACATTATTTGCGTTCTCACTTTTAGCCTCAGATATTAGCTTAGACTTTAAATACCGATGAAGAATATAACACACTTTAAAGTTGACTGACTAGTTTAGTATAGTATTGTGTTAAAACCAGTCAACTCAACCGAAAGAGTTGGTGGCGCAGTGGTTTCATTGTTTAGTTTAATCTAGTTCAACACCAGCATCACAAGTTCAATTAGCGAGTTTGATATACCTAGAATTGTGAAAGGAAAAAAAAGTAGTTAGAGATTATGGCTCTATTATTTGGAGATGGTGGTACATAATACTACGGGCAAACGGGAGAAGACATCCCTTCCCTTCCCATCCCTTCGCACTTTCCTAAACATGCCCTAAAATCATAGGTCTGAATTTGATGCTGATTTCTTTTTTTCTTTTTTTTTCTTTTTGAGAATTTGATTCTGATTTCACTTATGCATAAACACAGAAATGTGGCCCTACACTTTTTAGATAGATTCTTGAAACTAGAGTTACCTATGAACATCTTCTCCATTTTTTATTCAAGAATATCTTGGTAAGAGATTTGAACCCGTATCCTCTAAGTTATTAGATGCTAGATGAAACATGAGAGCCATTAAAGTTAGCTCTGGTTGGCCATCTTACCAGTTAGCTCAAATTTGTGTCTTGATGGCTTCTGACTTTTAAACAGAAAAATAATGATAGTCGAAACATGTCAAGAAGTTGGAGATGGTGGCAATAGCAAAGAAAAGATCCTTCTCAATCATGAAAGATCAGGACTAAAATCAGATTGCTGGACGTTTCTGGAGATTAATTTGTTGAGGCAAATGGTTGAGTTGATAGATAGCTCAGTCCAATGCCAACCCAACTTTGTAGACTTCAACTCAATGGTGCCCACTTTTAGTGCAAGAGTCTTGAAACTGAATATCTATCTAATGATGCTTCAATGGATATATACATATATATATATATGCGCAGTGGAAACCACTATTGACCAAATAAAAGGAAAAAAAAAAAGAAAAAAAAAGGAAGCATTATTACCTTGGAAAAGCAAATGCCAAATCTTCCTGTTTTGGTAATACTTTGTTTTCAAAGTTAGCCCTCAATTCATGTCAACTATTACACTATTACATCCCCTACATTGCTACCATGTTTTGATTAAATCTAAACAACTCGGGTAGTGCGAGATTAGCTGTGGTCGAAAGTCATCAAACAGGTGGGGGTCGAGTGAAGGTAAGGAAGGACCACCATGATCAGCTACGACCATCTGCAAAGTCCTTATCAAAGGCTCGGCCATCGACATGGTCGAATAATGAATGTTTAATCTTGTGTGAGGCCTTTTAGAAGCAAGATGGGGGCGACAATGAAAATGACCCTTCAAAAGTCACGTCTAACTTGATCATGAATGCCAATTCCCATTCTAGGATTAATGCAGCTGAGTACTTTGCTGCAATATCCAATCTCTTATCCCCACAAGTAACCACAAAGTTACATTGCATTTATGTAATAGATGAGTTCTTATACTCATTGTCGCATACTATTTCGTAACATTAACATTTTGCTCTCTCAGAGATAAGCTGCTCAAGTTAGCTCGAAATTTGATGTGTGGAGGCCGATATCGATGCGGAAATCGGGATCAGAAATGAAATGCTAGGACCACAAAAGACATGTGATATTGAGTAAGCTGAGACAAAGAGGGGGTTTTGGTTAGCAATGTTAATCAAAGAGGTAAGTGACAGATGGGCTTTTGGGGCAGAAGAAAGGCAAGGCTTATCAGCCTTTTCATTATCAAATTAATGCAAAGATTACATGTGAGCTGTGATGCTTCCATTCAGGACCCATCTCTTTCAATTTTAATTAGACCTTTTGTTTTCTTCATATTTAAATTTCAAACTTTAATGGGATTTTTTCTTTTTTTTGAAATTTGTTGTAAATAGTAAAGTTTAATAGCGGATTGATTTTATTTTTTTGAGATAATTCAATTCAACCTCATGTCACCAGTTCAATTCTAAAAATCAAGATTTGACTCTTATTTATTTAAACATACTAATCTCCTCTATATGAAATTTTTGTGGTCCTTTTCCAGTACTAAAAAAGTTTACAAATCTCATATTTTAGAATCAATTTTATTAAACTGTTTTTAATCATTTAATTTGAATGGAATCATCAAATTTATTCGATTGAATTCTGAATTCATTTATTTTCAAGATGAATTTGATCAGTTACATATATACATTCCTATATATATATATATATATATATATCTGATATTTTTCTTTTTCTTTTTATTTAATTTGTTAGGTGTTGAAAAATTCTCTCTGGGCGGTACGATGTGTTAGGCAGTGTTTGACAGAGCACATCTTCCATCTGTACCCACTAACACCTCCTGCATGAAGCTTCTTCTTTTAATTGGTTCCGTTTCTGTAAATAATATTTTTCTATTTCATTTTTACCTTAAACGAGTGTCAAATCATGAAGTAATTTTTTTTTTTTAAACTCAGTAAACACTCCATAAATAAATTTTATTTATAACTATTATACTAAAAGTATCATTCAAATCAGCAATTATCTCGAAACTCAGACAAAAAACACCATACAAAACAACCATATACAAATTTCTTTCTAAAACTATAAAACAAACAAGTATTTAATTATAAACCTTCAATTAAAACAATCAAATAAACAAACTCTCACAGAAACTAAAATTTCTAAACACTTAAACTAACTCATCATACATAAACACACAACAAATTTTCAAACAAACCCTCCTAAAATTTAAAATAAAATAAAAATAATAAAAACAAAAGTGATGGTACAACTAAATTTCTTTTTTTTTTTTTTTTTTTTTTTTGCTATAAATGAACATTTTCCTAATTACAATTATTTACAACTCCTCCATCTAAGTGAGGGTTCATGTATAATTTATATATAGAAACAAAATTTCGTTAAATTTAATTATAGAATAAAATTTTGTCTTTAACAAATTCTGATAATGACGTGGATTTAATAATGGGAAGATTTAAATTGTGTCACCGACAATATACGAATCGGATTCATTATTATTTATAAAAAATAAACAGAAACGGCATTTTTTACCACAAATGTCACAGTCACACACATAAACCGCACAGTAAAAATAAAAATAAACTGCTTTAAGTGAAATGACTGACCCGGCCCACTACGAGGATCCCAGAGCAAAACCTCCATATTCTCGATACGTGGCCCCCACGTCAGCAAACAACTACCACGTCATCACCGTCCTCACCATATCCCCATGAGTCCTCAACACCATATCCCTACCCCTCGGATAGACACGACAAACCGACCTCCTCTCACCTAAACCCACGTGGCCCCTTCCTCTGGGTCCCACCTTACGTGGACCATAATATCGCATGCTGACCGTGGGCCCCACTCTCCACCCTCTTCAACCGACTTTGTACGTCAACCGTCACCCGTCCGTCTGCATCTTAATCTTCTAATTAAAACTAAATGTTTTTTTTTAAACAATTATAAATAAAAATAGAGTTATAATTTAATTTGTTGGGAATTAAAATTATTAATTAAAAAAAAAAACATTACAACATAAATTAAACATAAACTTAATTAGATTCGTAAGTTCAAATATGAGATCTCAAATTAATAACTTATTTTAAATTTAGTGACATTGTAAGCGACATCAAATGTATCTTTAGATTATATTAAATAATTTTGATTTTGTTTGATAAACATAAGTTGCATTTTTCATTAATAAAATCTATAATTACTAATAACATCTAAATCGACATTTTATTCATGATTTTAAAAATTAATATAAAATTAGGATGTAAGAAAAATAAAACATTCAAATTCTTTCTATTTGGTTCATAAAATTTATTATAGATTAGAAATAATACAAATGATAAATTTGGAGGAGCTGATTGAACGCTTGAGTTTTGAAAGTATGTTTGATTCTAAATTCGAGACTAATTTGTAACATTAATTTGTAGACTTAATTCCTTTCGATAAAAGAAGTAAAACAAATAATAAACGTTTAAATTTTGAAATCTCCCAAATGAAACTAATAAGTATATGGGATTTACGTAAAGAGAAGTAGAAAAGAAGCAAGTCACATTTCATAATTTTTCCCAATTTAATCTCTCTTCTTTTTCTATTTCGGAATTTAATTTTGATATTTTTCTTTCTTAGAGAGATATTTTCTTTAATTTAATAGTAAGATTAGGGGAAAAAAAAATTAAAAATAAAAATAAAAGAAGGGAGGTAGTGGGCTAAGAGTGTGGCGACTCGAGCAATTTACGGAAGGTAAAGATTGGGCTGATCTTGATCGCTCCATTGATTCTGACTCCAGTATGCATGATCAACGGCGGTGGGAAGATCAAACAAAGCCTGATGATCACCGTTCGATTGCCAATCCAACGGTCCAAATCCAATGTTGTTTGATCTGCTACTCTGCAACCCAGATGGATCGACGTGAGCCGTCTGATCCATGTACGCTCCTCCGACTGTGATCTCCTCCATCTTCAGTTCATCGCTAACGTTCATCATTCTCTGCGTCGCCCATTGATTCGCCGATTGATTATGAAACTGATGATTCATCGCGAACGGCGTCGCGTCGGCGGCGATGTTTCCGAATCCGAACGGCAATGTCTCGTTTGACGACGTGATCAAGCTCGTGAAGCTTCCGATTTCCGAGAAAATTCCAGAGTCCGAAATCGCCGTCTCGTATTTAGGGTTCGTACTCGGAGTCGAAATCAATTTCGATTTCTCTAAGCTCGCGAGATCCGACGCCGAATTGGAAGACGGAGCGGAAACGGCCTCGGTCGCCGTCGCCGTTACCGCCGCTGTAGCGGTTAGACTGGAACTCTCGCTGCTGGAATGAGAGGAGGATTTCCGTTCGCAAAGAGGCGCCGCCGCGTCGGTGGTGGATTTGGACTTGGAGGAGCGTTTGGTTTTACGGCAGCCGCCGCCGACGGGGACGTTACGGAGGACGCCGCCTTTGGTCCAGTAACGGCGGCAGCTCTTGCAGAAGTGACGCGGCTGAGAGAGATTATAGTTATTGTAATAACAGAACTTCGTGTTGAGAGAATCACACCTAGGGCACTTCAAAGCTTGGTGGTTTTGGTGGTGGTGGAGGTGAGGCCTCAGGCGACGGTCGCCTCCGCCGCCTCCGCCGCCGAATAAGCGGCTTCCGCCGGCGATTGAGTGTATATCCTGCATTTCAAGAGCAAAACGAAGGTAACAGAGTAATTTTCTCGATTATGAAGTTGGAAATGGGTTTTTTACAGGGAATTTGTGTCACATTGGGGAAGATTTTGCGAAGAAATATGGAATGAAAAGGAAATTAGATTCAATTATTGTTTTTTTTTTTCTTTTTTCTGGGAGTGTTTTGATGGGGTTATGATGATGATGATAAAGAAATTTGGGGAAGTGTGTGGGTATAACAGAGAGAGTTCTCTGAATCTCAGCTTCTAAACACTGACAAATATCTCCTGCACAGCTTCAAATGTCTATTATTTTTCTACTCGTATACCAATTTACTAATATACCCCTTCGTAATTACCAGATTACCCTTACGGGGCATCACAACGGGATAAACCCTACTACGCTTTGCCTTGGTTTAATTAATTTTTATTTTTATTAAAATTCATGACTTGACTTAACATACAGTTCGCTCCAATTACTCCAAATTTATTGATATTTTTATTTCTTTCAAATAAATTATCTAGGATAAAAAATATTCCAGTTAAAAGAATTGTGAAGTCGTTAGTCTAAGCGATTAAATTAAATAATAATAATTCATTTGTATTATATTAGATATTTAATAAGTAATTATAAAAATTTGTTTTTAATAATTTTATAAAATATTCCACCAAACAATTCATATGGGTAAAGGTGGGCATCAACCCATTGTAATGGGTGCAACCACAAGGACATCTCTACGTGTTGGCAATACTTTATATTTGATGATTTACAGGTCTAGAGAAACTTATACACAAGTAAGGTTGGTCTCACACATTCGTCTAAGGGGTGAAGAGCTCACACCAAATGGTCGAATAATTTGTCCAAACTCTTCAAATAATTTTTGTTGGAAAATAAGAAGTAAGCATCTTATCTAAATTAATATGGTCTTATAAAAAAAACATGTTTTCCTATTGACATGTTTATGAAATGTGACTTTTACTTATCTATATGAGTTCTAACTTTTCTTAAGTTTATCAGATGTGAGTTTTTACTTTTCTAAATTAGTCCTACCTTCTCTTTAAGTTATGGAAAGATGTTTATGAGATGTATAATTAAGTTTTACTTATATTTGTTTATGATATGTATATGAGTTCACTTAAAAGTGAGTTCTTCACTAAAAATTATGATTCCTTAAGTTAACTTTGATGAATATTTAAAACTTAAGTTAATAGAAATTCAACGTTGGTCCTCCCTCTACCTATAAATATGAACACATTTGTTCATCACATGTGTGTCAAGTGAAAGAGAAGGAAGAATAAATTAAGAAGCTTGAGAAACACATTCAAGCTTATAGGCAAGGAGAGAGATGCTAATATCTTATATTTAAGTTATTGATAAAAGGTTTCAGTATCAACAACAATTATTTGTTGAATTTGAAAGAATATTGCATCACGATGTCGAGAAGTATATTTTAATCTCATTAAGATTCAAATACAATTAGTGATAATCATGTTATTTAAGATCTTATGTTCATACTCTGTATAAAATATCTAACAGTTGTAAATCGAAAATTACAACAATAATTACATAATTGTGAGTATTACTAAAACTATTAACATTTGAGATCACAACATTGGAAATGACGATTCGAATCACGTATTGAATCCATGATAGTGCATTTGAGTACTTAGAAGTAATGATTAATAATAATACACTTAAAAATTTGTTCGAATCTAGTTTTTAAGAGTATTTAAAATTATTATTTAGAACGATAACTTATTTTAAATATTTAAAATTAATTATAGTAATAAAAAATTATTTGATGTAATTTTTTTAAGAGTATATAGTAAATACTAATTTGTAATAATAGTCAATATAAACTTACCAAACAATCCCAAAAGAGGTAAGAAAAAAGGGTCAAAGTTGAAGAAAGAGACCGTACGGTCAAAGGAGATCATATGAAGCAGTGGATGGTAGACACGTGGACGGGCGACAGAAATAGGTCTTTGTCAACCACAGAATTGCGTTGTCGACTTGTCGGCCATACTAATTTATCTACTAGGCTCGAGCAAATGGACCAGGAGCCGCCACGTTTCAATCATTCATTGGCTAAAAAGTAAGATGATTATATAATTCTTATTGTACAGTAATATGGTGTGCGAGCGGAACCTTATCAATATCAATAGTAATCTAACATTCCACACTTAACATCACCAAATGCGTCTATAGTGTTTTCATTTGATCTCATCATTTAAATTTACAACTATGCTTAAAGTTTTTGACATGTACATCTATCACTTCACCATGTTGTCGGTTTTTCGATTTCTCATTCGCTCCTTAATTGCTTTCGTGTAGTTGGAGTTTTCGACCTAAATCAAACGCGGCTCTTATCTATAAATTTTGTTAATCGTACAAGTAACATTCGAGATTATTTTTTGAAATCGATCGAAAATTTACTGAACCGGGACAACGCTACGAATATCACACCAAATCTAGAATCCAAAAGAAAAAGAAGAAACACATACAATGATTTATAACCTTAATCAAGGTTTTACTAAATAAAATTGTTTTGAAAATTAAATTAGTGTTAAGTGAATATCATTCTATTTTGAGAGGAAAACTTCCTTTATTAATACATTTATTTTACAAATAAAAATATTAAAAAATAAATTATATGCGTGATATTTATTACAAAATAAAGAATTCTTCATGTATTTAGGGAAAGTTTTTTTTTCTTATGTACTTAAATTCATGCCTTTAAAATTTATTATGGATATTTGGATTGAGATTTTAAGAGTATTTAGAATTACTATTTAAAATGAGTATTTATTTTAGGTATTTTGAAGTAATAATTGCATTTAAAAAATTGTTTGAAGAATTTAGATTTTAAAAATATTTAAAATTATTATTTAGAATGAGAATTTATTTTGAGTATTTAGAAGTAATGACAAGTAATGATTGTGGTCAAAAACCTTGTTTGGATGTAGATTTTAAGAGCATTTGAAATTAATATTCAGAATTAAAATTTATTTTGAGTATTTAGAAATAATGATTATCGTCAAAATCATGTTTGAATATAAATTATAAAAGTATTTAAAATTAGTATTTAGAATAAGGTGTACCATGAATCCGACTATGTATGTATGTATATGTATATATGTATGTATGTATGTATATGTATG
>JBBMEG010000009.1:11902245-11957394 GCA_037832605.1 Cyclanthera cordifolia | reverse complement strand
TATATGTTGAAGAACCTCCACCTTACCAATGTGGGACATTTGCCACAAGGTGAGTATTCCAACAATCTCCAACAAAAGGTAAGAGTGAACTTAGCTTCGCGTAATTCGTATCTTGTTTAACTTGTCGACTTGGTTTGATTGTCTTGCAAACTTTGTAGGTTACAAGTAAAAGGACAGCAGCTTCTCCGAACTCCATTGCAATATCGTTGACTAAGATACTTGATGAAAACAAACACAAAGGCAAAGCAGTTGCTGGAAGCAAGACTGAACATGGAAGCGTTTTTTACAACTCCAGTGTATTACCAAGCTCAATAACGGGCGGGGGCAGCAGTCGGAAAGCAGGTTTTAGACAGTGTCGCGATGGTGGAAGCACAGCCATGGCCAAGGAGTATGCACCTGAAAACCGAACGGGACTATACAGAAGCCATTTTGGCTTTGTTTATCAGAGAGAAGATGGTTCCTCTGCAGTTGATCCTGCTTTCAACACTGCGAGAAGACCCTCATTGTCATCTTATTCGGGCAGCGGATCACTACGATCGAATGGCAGCACCAACAGCTCACATTCTTTTGCTTTTCCAATGTAATTTTTGCTTGTCTTTTCATTAGCTCTTGTTGAAACCGAAACATATATCTTACTATCTCTCCTTTCTTGAATTCACAGTTTACAGACAGAATGGAACGGAAGTCCACGGAGAATGGCGAAGGCTGATCCAATGCAAAGGCGAAGGCAGAAACTGTTGAGGCTATGTTTTCCCTGCTTTAATTTCTGAGCATCTTATTGCCCAACCTGTCAGTTCTCTGCATTGTTTTCACTCAGATTCATTATCTTTTTGTTTAAGATATGAAAAACTGCACTGAGCCCAAAAGTTATAAGTTTATAGGCATAAAAAGTTAATGCTTTGAGTACATTTTTTAGACTTTGTCTCACTTCAAACTCAGATATCAGCTTAGACTACAAAAACCAGTCATGAAAATAAGACATTTGGGAGTGACCCTCCATTGGGAGGATATTGGGATATGCCCATCTCAATGGTTAAATAATGAATCAAGAAGGTTAAAATTTCTCATACTCTAGTATTACTGATGTACACCTATTTCCCTCCTTTTAACATTTTTCATTAAGTAATATTCACATTTTTTCTAGGCATTTTTTTTATTGCAAAGAACGTTTCAAAACTACCCTCAAGTAGAAAATCTGTCGGAATGTTGGACAAAATGTAAATCTCGCCAAACTTATTCTTTCAAACTTAATCGAAGTAAACATCAGAGTCATTGCATGTCAATTTTTCATCCATGATTCTAACAAAATTCTTTTCTAAGGGTAGTTTTGATGTAATTTTTGCAACCTTTTAATCAATAAAGGTAATTTTGAAACAAATGGCAGAGATCAAGTAAATTCTTTTAAATTCAGAAATCGAAGTTTTGCTCCACTATACTCGGAGTAACCACGCCCGTCCCTAGGCAGTAAATTATTAATGGTGAAAAAATGAGGTACTAGAAGTTTCCTCTATATTTGTGAGTTAACATAGCATTAAAGTATCATGTTACAAGCTTATATCATTTTCATTCATATTAATGATAATTATTATATATCTGTTAGACCTCTTATATAGGTGGATAATGGAGCCCACACAGGAAGATATTGTTGAGGAGTAAAATGAAAATATTAACTCATAGGTCTGAATCTGATGCTGATCTAACCTATGCATAAACACAAAGAAAAGTGGTCCTATCCTATACTTAATGTAAACTACTGTTGCTTACGAAACTATCTTCTGCATTGCTCAAATTTTTTCATGTTAAATGGATTCCGACTTTGGCACAGAAAATAATGATAGTTGAAATCAGGTCAAGAAGTTGGAGATCATGGGGCAAGCGCAAAGATAAAGATTCTCCTCAATTATGAAAAAGAGGACCATAATCAGATTGCTGGAAGTTTCTAGAGCTTTGATAAAGCAAATGCCCAAACCAACTTGGGAGACTTCAACTTAATGGTGCCCACTTTTAGTGCAAGGGTCTTGAAACTGAGCATCTAATGATGCTCCATTGGAACATATATAATATCCAGTGGATACCACTGTTGCCTTAGAAAAGAAAAACTAATTAGCTTGGGATAGCAAATGCTGTCTAATTTGGTAATACTTTCTTTTCAAAGCTAGCCCACACCATTATTGTCAACTACTATATCCCCCTTCATTGACACCATGTTTTGATTAAGTCTATACAACTCAGGTATCCCGAGATTTGCAGCTGATCGATGGTTTAACATGATTCTAACATGGTGTTAATATAGGAAGTCTCGTGTTCAAATCTCTGTGGATCGGATTCATTTCCTTCCTAGTATATGTTGATTTATACTTCTTGAACGTTTTTCAAATTTTCTAGTCCACATGGGGGTGTTAGTTTATATAAAATTAAATTTAGTATAATCTATGGGTTGATTAGCGATTTAACATGATTATTATTAATCCTGTTGACAGGTGTGAGTGATGGTTGGTAAGGACCACCCCTCAGCCACCGGTCACCACCATGTGCAAAGTCTCAATAGGATGCACATTGTTGCTCGGACAATGCCGTGATTGGTCGCCAACCATCTAAATCATGTGTGAGGACTATGAAAATAACCCTTCACGGGATCAGGTGCAACTTGATCAAGCATGCCAATTCCCATTCTAGGACCATTGCAGCAGAGATGGAAGTGGGGAGTTCTCAAATATCAACATTTTCACTCAAAACTGGTAAAACTCAACTGGCTAAAGCGCTATCAAGGTAAGGTTTCGTGTCGAAATTTGACGTGTCGATGCGGATATGGGCGAGGAAGACGAGAAGGAAATGAGATGTGTGGTAGGACCACTAGAAGGCAAGTGGTATTGAGTCAGCTGAGACAAAGGGAAGGGTTTTGGTTAGCAATGATAATCAAAGAGCAAGGTGACAGAGCAGAAGAAAGGCAAATCTTATCAATCCTTTTTCATTATCAAATAAATGCAAAGCTTACATGTGAGCTGTGATGCTTGAATTTAAACCTCAAGGACCCATCTCTTTCAATTTTAATTATATATTTATTTTCTTTTTTTATATTTTAAAATTTATAGAAGAGAGAAAATTCTTTCTGAGTCGTACGATGTGTTGGTCAGAGTTTACAGAACAGATCTGCTATCTGTTCCACTAACACTTCCTGCATGAACTTTTTTTTTTTTTTTTTCTTTTTTTTTTTTACATTTTAAAAGAATGTGTTTGTATGTGTGTGTGTGTGTATATATATATATATATATATATATATTACAAACCATAGTTACAAAATCAGGCTCTTATAACCATAATACTTATGTTGATCAAAGTTAAAATATTATCTTTATAATTTCGAATATAATGAAATTATATCTATATTTCAAAATCGTTTTCAAAGACGTTATTAAGTCATTTTTTGAAGCACTTTGAAATTTTATTTTAAATAGATACTTTTCCTTTACACTAGTTTCACCTAACTTTAATTGAATAAACATATATATTTGACTATTGACAGGTTTGTATACAATAAAAATAATGGATAAACAAACGAAGTGATAATGAATTAATGATTGGTGAGATAACAATTAGTGAAAATGACTTTCTTCTCTTCTCATTTTTTTTTATCACTACTATATGGGGTGTTTGGATAGATAATTAATGAAGTGATTATTTTGACTGATTAAAAATAAAGAATTATATTGAGTGATTCTCAAGAAAAAATTATAATAATAACCCTGATTATAAAATTTTATTTATAAGAAGTTTTTAAAAGTGCGAAACAAAGAGAGTTTAGGTGTCTAACCAAACTTGTTATTAATTTTTTTTTTTTTTAAAGCACAGTTAGCAATAGCAAAACAACACTAGTGCACCATGCGCCCATGTTGTTCAATTAATATAACACCAACTTTCACATAAAAAGCATCCAACCAAATCATCTAACCTTATAACTTATCGCCAATAAAAGTAGTATCTCAATAATATTAATGTAGATTTATTAACTAAGAGATTACGAGTTTGAGCCTCCAATTCATATTGTAACCTCAAGAAAAAATTATAACCTATCTAAACAAGGCACAGTTCCAATTATTTTTAATATGTCAAACTTATATATAACCATAGTACATATACTATTGATAAAGAGTAAAAATTCATTCTTGCTAACAAGAGCAGAACTCTAACAACATTTTGTACAACCTAGTAACCATGAAGTTACATATTCAAATTTCTCTTGCACCATGTCGATGTATCAAAATTATATATATATATATATATATATATATATATATATTCATTCTTGCTTTTTCATGCTACATTCAAAACATATAATGTTAGAATTAAAAAAAAAAAAAGAAATGAAAATACTTACATGCACTCCAACTGCAATGCATCCCCATTTATTTCTGTTTTTTGTATTACAAAAAATCAAAATAAAATTTGTGGTGCACAAGACACCACTAGGGGCAGCATATTCAATGTTGTTCAATTACTCTTTTACTCGCAAATGAGATATAGGCATCAGGTTCGAATAATGATATCCCCAACATACCAAAACTAGTTATCACGCCACCGGTAGTAGGAGATGTAAGGATTGCTACATAGAATAATTTTTTATTTGATTGATAATGATATAAAGCATAAGATATTTTGGCCATTTGAGAGTGCATCTAAATAACCCCTTAAAAAAATGTTAAGGCTCTATATCATGCAACCGATCAACCATATAAAAATGCAAAATTTATCAACTTTTTTAAAGTTACCCTATACCTACTTCCTACTTTCTATCATTTATGAAAATAATAATGTGTCACGCCTAAATAGTGTAATTATACAAAAAAAGAAATTCAAAAAATATATAAAAATGATAATTTGATTAATAAAAGAAAAATGATAAAGTTTAGATGTATCATATTATTATTCCCCTGTGAATTGCTCTTGTGAAAAGAAAAAGAAACCAACGTATATCAACGTGGCAGACACGTCAGCCAACGGCTGCCACGTCATGATCATAAACCTCACCAAATCCCCAAAGAACGTCTGTACCATATTCCTAGCCCTAACCCCAAGACCGGACAAACCGACCTCCCTATAACCTAAACCCACGTGGCCCCTCTCCCCATCTGGGCCCCACCTTACGTGGACTCTTAATTACTCTGGGCCCCACCTTCTTCCTGCCTCTATCGACTTCCTACGTCAGCCCCATCGCCCCCCTTCCTTCTTTTAACACCAGCCTCAGGGCTTGTTTGGCTCTTTTTATAAATTTATTAAAAATTAACTTTTATATTCATTTTAAAATATATTAGGACATGTTTGGTTACGGTAGTAAAAAAAAAAAAAATAATAAATAAAAATTAATTAATAATTGATATAATAAATGTTTGTGCGCTAAACAATGGAAATGAATTGTTTCCTCCTTTTAAAGCTCTTCCCGCCACACATTAAATTGATCAGTGTTTCATTATTTGGTGTTATTCCATTTCAAAACCAACGTCACGAGTTATATCTGTGAAACTAAAATTTTAATTTAATATTTTTTTAAAATTAATTTTAATAATTCTTCTTTTGTAATTAAAAATAAATAGTATATCACAAACTTGAAATATCCAAGAAAAAAAAAAAAAACTATTTGGGAAGATTTAAAGCTCAACCATAAATAAAAAATCCTTAAGAAATTTATAATTAAAATATTTTTCATAGTGAAAATATATATATTCTATACGGAAATTTACAATAGAAGAAAGAAAAAAAAAACATTTTCTCTATATCTCTCTATTTCCTTTTCCTATTTCGATTTTTTTTTTTTTAATTTGAGAGATATTTCTTTAATTTTATACTAAAATTAGCCAAAAATATATTATATAACTAAAATAAAAAAGTAGCGATTTAAGGAAGGTACAGATTTGGCTGGTCTTGATCGGTCCATTGATGTTGACTCCAGTATGCTTGATCAACGGCGCTGGGAAGATCAAAGAGAGCCTGATGATCTCCGTTTGATTGCCAATCCAACGGTTCAAATCCAACGTTGCTTGATCTGCTCAACCCTGATGGATCAACGTGAACCGTCTCATCGATATACCCTCCTCCTCCTGTAATATCCTGCATCTTCAATTCATCGCTCACATCCATCATTCTTTGCGCCGCCCATTGATTCGCCGGAAACTGATGGTTCATTGGAAATGGCGGCACGTCGGCGGTGATGTTGCAGAACCCGAACGGCAATGTCTCATTTGACGGCGAGATCAAGCTCGTGAAGCTTCCGATCTCAGAGAAAATTCCGCCGTCGGGAGTCGGTGCCGTAGTCGGAGCGGAGACGGCGGCGGCGGTGAGGCTGGAGCTGTCGCTGCTGGAATTAGAGGTGGATTTGAGGTGGATTTCTGCGGTGGAGGTACTGGATTTGGATTTGGAGGAGCGTTTGGTTTTGCGGCAGCCGCCGCCGACGGGGACGTTGCGGAGGACGCCGCCTTTGGTCCAATAACGGCGGCAGCCCTTGCAGAAGTGGCGGGGCTGAGAGAGATTATAATTATTGTAATAACAGAATTTTGTGTTCAGAGAATCACACCTCGGACATTTCAACGCTTGGAGGTTCTGGTGGTGGAGGTTCGGCCTCAAGCGGCGGTCGCCACCGCCGCCGAACAACCGGCTTCCTCCGACGATCGAGTGAATTTCCTGCATTTCCACGGAGCAAAACGAAGCAATTATGCAGTTAAGTTCTTCTAAAATATGAAGGATTTTTTTTTTAGGGTTTTTTTTTTTTTATGATAAAGAAATTTGGGGAAGTGTGAGGGAGAAAGAGAGAGTCTCTGAATCTCTCAGCTTCTAAAACACTGACAAATATCCCCTGCACACTTTCAATTCTCAATATTTTCTATTAAAATATCAATTTACTAATATGCCCCTCATGTGTGTATGAAACTTATTTCAAATTTACCAAATTACCCCTCTTAAGCAATTAGACATGGTAGGCTTGGGTTTAGAGGCGTTTAAGGAGTTGTTTGTTTATGGGTTTTAATTAAATTTGAGGTGTTAAGTTTTATCAAATGCTTGTTTGGGAAGCTAAACTTACAAAATAAGTGCTCACTTTTTTTATTACAATCACTCTATCAAAATCACCCTACAAACTAGTAATTATCTCGAAACTAACAATAAAACCATCACACAAACAAACAACCACTTGTAAAATTTTTTTCAAAACTATGAAACAAACAAGTATTTAATTCTAAACACTCAACTAAAACTATCAAACAAACGAGCTATTATAAAAACAAAAATTTCTAAACACTCCTAATAACATACCTTAACACTCAAAATAAACACTCCATAAAATCTCAAACAAACACCCCCTAAGGATTTTGTCATGGATGACAACTCTTCTCATTCCTACACATAGTTATGATATTGTTCATTTTGGTCGTACATCTTTATTAACTTTGTTTTTTGTTTCACACAAAATGTGGTTATTACTTATTCATCAATAATATTCTTTCGTCTAATCAATGTGGAACAATTTTGTTTGTATCATAATAATCATCCTCTTAAATAATGTTCTACGTACTAAGCCCTTTCTATGGGTTCGTCTTCTGCATTTGCATGGCACTAACGGATTATATCCTCCCCTCGAATAAAGATTGAACATTCCTTCAAATAGTCAATCTCTCTAGAAAATTTCAAACCAAATTATTTTCCTAATATGATTACATTATTGGTTTGATAAAACAAATTTATGCAATGACAATTATACTTCACTAATTTCTTTATTTTTTTAGAGTACACATGTAACCAATTTGTCTAGCTCACATTCATACTAGATCTATCTTCTCATGAGCATTCCGCCAGTCTAATAAAGCTACCACAAAGTTTCTTTTCAGTATTCAAATGTTTTTATCCTACACCAGAACATTCTATCGACATAGTTATGTTTTGAGGCATTCTACTAACATAGTTATATGTTGAGGCATGACTATGATACTAATTGATAAGAATCATGACAATCTTACCCAAATTTCCATATTGATACGATATTATCCATTTTGGACATACACATTCATGACTTTGTTTTTTTGTGTGTTTACCCTAAATGTTCCATATTAATGGAGATAGTCGCCGATATATTAGTTCTTATATACAAAACTCTCAGATTACCTAAGTGTTTCAATGGTGTCGTCTTTGAGTTGAAGGTAATTTATGTGAAGATAGAGTACAAGGATAAGGCATGCATTGAGGCATATCTTGTCACTTTTGAATTCTTATGAACATATGAAGCCAATTTCGTTGTACAAAATTTTGTAGAGGCGTCCGCCAGTAAACTTCTATTAGAAGAAAGAGTGCTGAAGTGCGATGAACGTACTTCACAAATGGATTCAGCACTATTAGCTAGTAATTGGAAGAAGAAGAAAGATTTTGTGCAAAAAAAAGGTTACTGAAAATGTGGACAACCTGATCACATGAGAAATTAAACTGTCTTAACATTAGAACTTCGTCAAATATCTTAACATAATATTCCTATGTTTATTTGAAAAGGTTTTTTCCACAATACCCTCTTCCAAATAGTAAAAAATTTGAATTCTCTACTTTATATTATAAAAATATATGACAAACTTTTGATTGAAAATTTATTTTATTATAGTTGAATTATTTGGATTTGCATATTTATACTTTTTATTATAACATTTAGCATAATGACTTAATTTAAATGTTTTTTAATCTTAACATAATGATTATATATGTTATCGATCTCAAATTTTAAATATGGCTAATTAGGAAGTATTGGATGGATTAGGATATGCATTTGGAAACAACAAAAATCTGAAATATAATCGAAGATCAAGAGATCCCGAGCTGATCTCGCATGTGTAAAGTTCTAACCTCAATGTTTTCAAGATGACACGCAATGGTCGAAGGTTTAAGTTTTGAAGTTGTGCTTCTTTTAAAATCTCACGTTCGAAACTCACATGTAACATTAATTAATAAACATTTATAGTATTTCTATTCTTTAGATGTTTCTCGATACCTGGTCTAAGAATATTAAACGTTGTGATTTGATCAGTTGATGAGTTAAATGAGAGTAAGTTTACTTTAATAGGAAAATGATTTGATTTTGTTTTTGTCTTGACTTAAAATTTTACCACTGGCACAAGAATAACTAAGTTTTAAATATTTCATCTTCTAATAATTAAGAATGACAATATTATTTATTAGATTCTATCGAATCATAGAGACTATTTTTTTTTATTATATGAATTAAATTTTAACATTCTTTAAATTACATCGAGTAAAATTTAATTTAAAAAACTGTGGAGATTAAATTCTAACTTTCTTTTTCTTTTTTTAATTACATGAACCAAACTTTATAACTAAACAAAAATTATAGGCTAAATTATAAATTTAGTCTCCATGGTTTGATGAAAACTATAATTATTTAGTCCCTATGATTTGGAAAAATCTACAATTTAATCCCTATGGCTTGAAAAATTAGAATTTAGTCCCTAAGGTTTGAAAAAATCTAAAAAACAGTTCGTCGTTCGTAATTGTTGGTGAATAAAATCCGTAGAAGTTAGTTATTTTTGTCTTTAATGATGAGAGTGTAAGATAAGTAATTAAATGGAAAAAACACATAATTCATTAATTACATTTACATACTTAATTCGCCTACTATTTACGAATAGCATTGACTATATTCCTTAGGTTTTATCAAACCATATGGACTAAATTTTATATCTCAAAACCATATGGACTAAATTCTATATTTCTCCAAACAATATATAGGGACTAAAGTCTAGATTTTCAAATCATATGGACTAAATTCTAACGTTCATGAAACAACAGGGACTAAATTTATAATTACCCAAAATTATATTAACAAATGCACCCTCAATTTTGGTAAGTGATTACATCTAAACCCACAACATTTTAGTTAATTGTAACATTCTTAACCTCTAAAAATAAATAAATAAATAAATAAAAAGGGTTTAAATACAAGAGTTAATTTGATGGAAACAGCTTCACATGCACATGGGGTCCAATATTATTAGGTTTCTCTTCTCTTTATCTCTCTACAAATTTCCAACCCTAGTTTACCTACCTACCATCAATATATATATATATATATATATATATATATATATATAATAGGCTATACTTGAATTTCATTTTATAAAGTTGCATTAAAAATTAACTATAACTAATAATATATATGTGTGTGCAATCTTATAATAATGTTTTGAATTATTTATTATTACAATATCAAAACACTGTTGTTTGGATGGAAAAACAAATTTAGGGTTTTTTTTTTTTTTTTTTGTCCACTTCTTTAAATAAATACCTAATTAAATATTTGTTTTTCTAAGTTTTTGTAAGAATACAAAAAATTGAACTCTTTTTTTTTTTTACTAGTTTTGTAATTATTTAATTTTTACATATATTGTGGTTGAATTATTTCAATATTTATTTATTATTTGAGCACAATTTTTATTTTACTTCCTATAAGTTTAGTACTCTAATTGTGCTAATTTATTGCATTATTGTAAAAGTAGGTAACCTTTCATGTGAGTACAAAATTTTACAAAGCAATTAATATTTCTAGTCTAATAATAATTAGGAATAGAGTAGATATATTCACTAGGCAGGGTCGGGAAATGACATCTCCATCCTCGTTAGTGCTTTCGAAATTAATTGTTGTCTCGCGAAGTTTATGGGGTTTGGAGCTGCGAGGAATTCTTTAAATACAATTTTTTTTTTTTTTTAATTAATAATTTCAAATAGTTAGACTTCTTATTTTCTTTAGAAAATAATTATCAAGTTTCTATTATATTGCGGATTACGAAAGAAAAATATATTCAATTTGAATAAACAATTTATTAACAAATGCTTTTTATATAAAAATTAAATGTATAAAATAAAGAGAAACAATATTATATTTTTAAAGGAATTAGAAAAAAAAAATGTAAACATGAAAGGTATCGAAGAAATGAGGTTGTAGTACATTTCTCATTCCCGATCTCGTTTAGCCTACGAGGATAATTTTTCTTCGTGTCCATGTACTTGTTCATCGCCTAACATCGGATTCTCTCCACTCCGAGGACCCGACCCTGCGAGAAAAAATGAACATCTCCGGAGTAAAGTTTTCTCCTAAATAAATAACCTAAAATAAATTTATGTATAGAACATGAAACGATCAATTCGTTGAATGATCAAAATAAGCAAACCAAACGTAACAAGGACAAGAATGCACTATACCTTCTCGAGCATTGCTCGAGTAGGCAGGTCCGTGTGTACTTCCTCTTACGGGTCTGTGACATAATATATATATAAAAAAATAATAATAATAAAATAAAATAAAATAAGGGAGATATGAAAATGAAGAAGATTGAAAAAAAAGATATGGGTTTGGAAGGGAAGAGGAGTCGGTTGTGGTGTGGAGTTAGTAATGGGTGTCGCTGTCCTAAGCCACCAAAAATGGGCTCAGGCCCAGTCGGTTGGATTGGGGACATTGACATCTCCTTCTAATTGGGCCCACTTATCATGTGCTTTTTGGGCCCTACCCTAATATTTTTTTTAAATATTATTCCTATTGTTATTTTAGTAAAATTACGAATTTCATCTTCAAACTTTAATTTTAATCCATGTGATTTATAAATATTTTGGATAAGTTATAAATTTAGTCCTTATCGTTTGAGTTTAGTCCCTATGGTTTGGAGAAATATAGAATTTAGTCCCTATAGTTAGCAGAAATAGAATTTAGTCTCAATAGTTTGATAAAATCTAAAAAATAGTTCATGTTATTCGTAATAAGCGAATTAAGTAAGTAAATGCGATATATGGATTATGTTTTTTTTTTTTTTTCAATTAAATACTTGTCTCACTCTCTCTTCATTAAACACAAAATAACTAATTTCTACGTATTTTATTCACTAACAATTACGAATGATTAACTATTTTTCAGATTTAATTAAATCTTAAGGACTAAATTTTAATTTTTCAAACAATTGAGACTAAATTGTAGATTTTTCAAAATCATAGAACTAAATTCTAGCTTTCATGAAACCATAAAAACTAAATTTATAATTTACCAAAAAAAAAAAATCTTATAAATAATCTCTTCATTTGCCCTTGCTTGCAAATTCAATATGTGATAGCCATAGATACATCAAACATACATGTGATTCTAAAATAAATTTTGAAATCAAACCAACATCACTTTAATTTGAGCGAGTTGTTTAAAAATGGAGGATATTGATTAGCTTGTTGATGTTACACCAAACCAACAAAAACATTGACCAAAACCACCCATAATTTGTGGCATTATTGATTGAAAACTATATGATTCACTGATTCAAAATGATAGGTTACACTGATTGAAATCATTATGTTCGTTAGCTTTTTTTTTTTTTTTTTTTTGACAAAGTCTGTCTCATAATTTTTTTGCTTTATACTCTATCTTCTGAAAAGTTCTATTCACTAAAAATTTTGGTTTTTTACCTTATAATTAAGTCAGTACTTATTCTTATGAACTACTGAAATATCTATGACTTGAGACATAATAAATTGTCCATCATTTTTTACAAATAGACGAACCGGTTAGATGATAAATAGTCACTTTTTAATTAATTCTAGAAGAGCTAAATCTTTCTAACTATCAGAATATTCATACTCGGTTCTCTACTTTCAATAGAAGATACAGTCATTTCTCTCGAATTTATCAGTCTAAGCAGGAGATAATATATTTTAATATTATTCATCATTCGTTGATTTATGGACTCGTCTCATCTCAATTGAAAACGAAGTTAATTCAAATTAAATTAACCGTCTCCCAAACACCTCCTAAATCACCAAATGAGCACATTCTTATAAATAAATATTATAGTATATATATATATATATATATATATATCCGAAAAGGTGGGAAAATGAAGGTTCCGTGTGGATCCAGGCGCCCGGTTTACAAAAACCAAACCGTCACCGTTGTGTCGCTATCCCGGCCCACTCATATCCATGAAATAACCAAAAATCTATAAATTTTGTTTTTTGGTATTTGGATATATATAAATATATATGGGTTTTGAAAAGAAAAAAAAAATCATATTTCTCTTCAAATTTTTTTGCAAAATCTCATACTCCTTTTTTTTTTTTTTTTTTTTTTTTTTTTTTTTTTTTTTTTTTTTTTTTTTTTTTTTTTTTTTTGGTTTTAAAAATATATAATTTCTATTTAATTTTTTTGTAAAATCGAATCTCAATTACACCATAACTCTTTACTTCCTCTTTCTTTATATATGCATACATATATATATATATATATATATATATACCTTTTTTTTTTTTTGATTATTGGTATGTAAGTAATGACATTCATGATATAAAGCCTTCTCGGTGAAACAAAAAACAAAATTATAAGGTGTTTGTTTAAAAAATTGTAGAGTGTTTATTTTGAGTGTTTAGAAATAATGAGTTATTACAACAAAAAAAAAATTGTAATAATAGCTCGCTTGTATAAAATTTTTAAGGAGTGGTTATAACAGCTCGTTTATAAAATCTACATAAAAATACAAAACAAACAGCCCCTCAAAGTGTATGTTTACCGTGAATACTGTCATATCAATATGAAATTTGGATAAGGTTGACCTCGTAGCTGTTTTTATGTTGATTGAACTATGCTAACTTTAATAATAGAACAATCACTAACAAAAATGAAATGTCTTTTATATTAAAAAATATGAGCAATCTATCTCAAAACCAACTGGTTGATGAGATCATCAACACATTTGGTGTCTTTTTGGATTCACCAATCTTGAATTTGATCTCAATTTTTTTTTAATCGAAATATTCATCTGAATTTAATGGGCTTTGATATGATATTAAAAAATGTGGACGTTTATCTTAAAATCAATTGGTTTATGAGATCCTTTAACAAAATCATTATTTGATTCAAATTAAAATGTATAGATTGAGATTGGATTTGAGTAGGTGTAAAATATAGAAGTGGACAAAAAAGTAAAATAGCTATCAATAATAATTGCATATAAAATTGTGTCTATGTATATGTCTTTGTCTTCTAAATAGTGAGAAATTTTTGGTCCCAAATACAAAGAGCCCACATGGCCAAACACAAAATGGAAGGGCATGTGATTTTTTTTCTATTTATATTAATAATTCAAACTAACTAAACCCACTTATTTTCCTTTTGTCATATTCCTTTTTTTTCCTCTCTCTATTTCTTTTTGTTTTAATTATCTCAAATCGAACTTGTGACACTGCTATTAAACTGGATTAATAATAAACAATGAAATCACTGCGTCGCTGACTCTTTCTGTACAAGGTTTAGACTTATAAATTTGTAATAAATCTATATATTTTCAATTTTATCGACTATTTTTTAAAATAATAAATGAATGATCTATTAAATACAAAATTAAAGATCGTATAATTTTCAATTTATGCTCAGATACGTAAATTAAAATTTGTCAAATATCAATGTGGGTGTTTGTCAAAAGAGGAATCATATATAATAAGAAATCATTTATAATAATAACTTATTTTAATGTGATTTGTTTTTAGATGAGTTATAGAATATAATAATAAATCATTTATAATAATAATTTGTGTTGATGTGATTTGTTTTTAAATGAGTTATAGAAACAAATTTTATTTATGAAAAGATTATGAACATTTTTAACCTTTCTTCTCGAGCCACCGTATTAATTTATTTAGTTGCCCTGATGATAATGGGCCGTAATTTTCTGATAGGAACTACGATTTAAATGTTTAATGGGCTAATTACTCGCACAAAACTACGGGCTGCAATTAAAAGTTGGGCTTTTGAATTGTATAGGGGCCGCGCGAACGCAGGCCCCCACTACCACAAATTATGACGTAGGCTCTGCCACGTGGACAGACCTTAGGCGTGTACCCCTCCTGAGTGCAATGGAGGTCACATGCCTAGGACATGGGCCTTAATGATCGCCCATTGGCCCCGTCCAGGTAAGTATGTTAAAATGTCGCCACTTCCTTCTATTTTATAGTCCCACTCCAACGATTTCTTTACCAACTTTTCCGATGTGGGAATCAATACTCGTTTACTATATTTAATATTTGTGAAACCATTTCTCCAAAAAAAAAAATATATACATATATATATATAATCCAGATTGTAAGATTATTTAGAATGATAATTTATTTTGAGTATTTAGAAATAACGATATTTTTTATAAGTATTTAAAATTAGTATTTAGATTGAGTATTTAAAAGTAATTATTAGTAATAATTATAATCAAAAGTTTGTTTGGATGTAGTTTTTAAGAGTATTTAGAATGAAAATTTATTTTAAGTATTTACAAGTAATGATTAAAGTCAAAAGCTTGTTAAGTATTTAAAATGTGAATTTCTCTTCCGTATTTAATAGTAATGATTACCATCAAAATCTTGTTTTGATTAGTTTTTTTTTTAAGTATTTAGTAGATACTAATTTGAAATACTCTTCCAAAATCTCAATGCAAACACCCCTATTTTTTTTTTAATTTCTTTTGTGAATCTAAATTTGACTATTATTTATGAATTTTTCATCTTTTGGGTTATATTATTTGAGTTTTCGTCACTACAAAAAAAAAATATATATATATATTTCCACCTAAGCGAGCATAGGCCAAGGCAGCAGAGAACTTTGTCAGCTGACATTAAAGATGCACTAGCATCCAATCCGTGATGGAGTCCTCATCTTTAACGATGTAACCTAAAAAAAACAAAACAAAAAAAAGATTTCCCATAAATTGTAAAAAAGAAAAAAAAAAAACTATAAACTGATAATATTTAATATATTTGAATTAACCACTCGATTGATCTAGCAATTAGTAATTAATTATTTGTTTAAAATATATTACTAATATTTGTTGGATAATAACTTATGCATTAGAGATTAATTTTAATAATAATTGAATGATAAATTTGAGGTAAAGTTTAATAGGAGGTTAGTATAGGACTTAATAAATAATTAAAGATGTTGTTCTACTACCAATCACAAACAAGGGCTCTTATTGATATAAAGACTGGGTTCAAAAATAGCATAACTTTTTCACTAACTCTTTCGAAATCAATCACATCCAAACAAGTAAGTATTATAACTTTTGATAACTCATCTACGAACAAACATCGAGCTATTACAATAACTTTTAATACTAACTCATTCACAATTTCTCAACTAAACACCTTGTTTTTTTTTTTTTTTGTAATAATAGCTTGTTTGAATAGAAAATTTTGAATAGTAATTATAAAAGTTCATTTATAATAACTCTATACAATCAAAATCGTGAAAGAAGCCGCCATACAAAATACATTAAGGTGAAGTTGTGCAGAATTCCCATGAAACAACTATAAGTATAAAGATTCAAATCAACCAAAAAAACAATCCTTACTGAGTAACTTAAGTTTACTAAGATTTTCTTCACCCTACAGCCTGAGATCATCTTAGTCAAGTAATATCACTGCCCACCAAGCCATTAAAATGGTGCTAGCAGAAAATGTATTTGGCTAAGCCTTTTCAAGTAGCCTCATTCATAACAACTCATTTCATCCATTTTGCCTTTCATTTCAAATGCTTTCAAACCCCGAGCTGGTTCGAATGTTCAAACTAAGAAAGAATGAGAATTCGTCAAGCTGAAATAACACCTATACTCTCTTAGAAATCTTGTTTGTTGATATATTTAAATTTATTCCAACCAATCAGTTTAATATTTCGGGTTGATAAATAATTCAACCTTGATAAAGGCTTGAGTGCCTCGAGAGTCGAGTATGAAGCGGAACAATCCTAAGATTCCCAATTATCTAAACATTAGCAGCAAGTATCAACAGCAAAACAAAGAACAAAACTATTGTAGAATCTCAAGTTCTTTACCCAAATGAATATTCTCTTCTTCAAAATGAAGCCATCAAAATTAGAGCGAAAAGAAAGTTCTGGTATTCACGCACGTAACTAACCAACACAAAAGATGTTAGAGGTTTGTGTACATCTTTTTTCCTGCACAAGAAATAAAAAAACTTTAAAGAGAGTGAGTTCTTCCATCTGCACATTTTAGTTTTCTAAGCTTTCAAACAGTTTCTTCTCAAATTCTTAACTGTTTGATTGCGTTATACAACTTCCTCCGAGACCCGACAGACAATACGCCGATCTCTTTGAGATCTTCAATGGTCAGCAGTGGCAAGGCCTCCTCGTCCACCTCGTGCATCTCGAACACACCAGCATACTTGCCGAATCCAACCTCCTCTAACCATTTGCTGACGGTATTCGTACAATCATCTTCTTTTCTCATTTGATCCAGAACATTGCCCGATTTGGTAAATTGTGCGTGGTTGTTTAATAACCTACGCTTTTGACGTGTTGATGGTTGATCAATGCCATACTCCTCTTTGCTAGTGGTTGGTGTCTGGTGATCAGAGGAGTCGCCAAAACCATTAGCAGAATCACCTGTCCCCTGGCATTCTTTCTCATCCATCGAGAAGTCGTCCGAGCTATGCTTCGAGATCCAACTGCCGCCGAGAACAGTATAACCATTCTTGCTACGACCCCGCTTCAAACCTCTAGACTTCCTGGTAACATCACTAAACTTCAGTTTAGACTTGGGAATATCAATTAACTCTGCTGAAGTTGGGCATTCCAAAGCTAATTCTGAAGGGATGGGGTTATTGTTGTTCTCTCCATTTAGCTGCAGCTCTGTTGAAATTTGTGGAGAAGCATTCAACTCAGAGACAGTGAGTTTGGGAGATGATGAATTCAAATCTCCGAAAACAATTGGGTTGTTTTCATCAGCCATGGTTTGGTGGACAAGATCATTGTTCCACTCCTTATGAGCTAACCTTTGTCTATTTCTATGTGAAAAACCACAGGCCCAAGCTGCAGACATGTCCCCAATTTCCCCTAACCTAACATTTGGTCGCCTTTGTCTCTTAGAACTCATCACATTCATAACCAACATGATTCCAGAAACCAGAGAAACAAAACTTTCACAAGAACCCTAATTCAAAAAAAAAGAAAAAAAAAAAAAGAAAATCAAATCTCAGCTCCATTTTGATTCACACTGCTTCAGATAAATCATACCCCAAAATCAAGAAATGGGTAATTTACAATTAAACATCAAGAAGCAAAATCAGGCGAAACATTCTCAACAAAACCCAACAAAAAGTTAAATCGAGACGAGAAATGGAAGAAATCAAACCTCAAATCGCCAAGAACTTCAACCCCAGAGTGAAAACTTGAGTGTTACTTCAGAATCAAACGCCAAAGACTCGTTGGATTTGACAATAACACGACAGGGAAATTGAAAGAAACTTCCAATCCAGAAATGGGTATCGCTACTTTTGGCTATTACCACCGATTTATGAGACGGATTCGAAGTTGGAAAAGTTGGGGGGGAAAGATCGAAGTCGTAAGTTTCAATTGGGTAAGATTGGTGTGTACTGGAGGCGGTGGTTCTTGAGGTGGCACGTGGATGAGATCGGCGTGGTGGAATTTGATTGGAGAAAAGGAAAGGTTGCAGAGAAATAATGGAGGATTTGTTTGCAGAGGAAGGTTCTTTGAAGGAGAATGGAGACTGCGGGGAAATGGAGAATAATTAGAAAATAAAGAAAGGAATTGTTATGGAAGATTCGTGAAGCTGCTAATGGATAAGAATGACAAACATTTTTTGCTTTTAGATTTTCAAATAAAAGTTAAACCATGTGGATAAGATCAATTTTTTTTTTTTTTTCAGATCGAGGAGATGTAATTCAGCTGTTGATTTCTGTTTGATTTTTGTTGGTTTGTGTCAAACGGATAATCGAACTATTATCCTTAGTTTTGTAATAATTTAATTCGAATTTATTATTATTCTTATTTCATTGAATTTATTTCTTCTATTTGATAAATACAAATGGTTATTTTATTATATAATATTCTATTTTCCTACATCATTTTGAATATATAACTTTATCAATTCATTGAATTTTCTTAAATGTTTAATAAATTCAAATAATTATACATTTTTATTACATACCATTTAAGTTAGTTAAATAATTTTAGAATGTATTTAATATATTTCATTCAATATTACATTGAAATAGGTATTCAGTAGTTCATTTAATTTATTTTCTTCGTGCCAAAATCAGTATAACTCAACTGGTATAAGTGATGCATGAACATCTATTCGATTCATCATATCCTCTACATTTGTTGGTTATGGTCTATCGTCGAAATATGCATGCAATAATTTATGGTCATATGTTCAACTATTAGGAATGTCTACACCTTCGCATAATGAAACATCACCAAATCAACCAAAGTTGTAAGACAATTTATCATCGTTTTTAAAACTAAATCAATTATGAATGAGAAAATTTATTTAATTTATAATTGTCGAAAGATATCAACATATACATGTTAAGTTTTAGTGAACTGTAATATAATATTAAAATTGCATATCGAAACTAATTGGTAATGAACAAATAACTCGTTAAACTTATAAATACTAATATGTTATTTACATTTTCAATATTGATCTTCCACAACAATAAGTAATTTTTGTCAAATAAAGAATTAATAAAGTGTGAATATAAATGTAAATTTATAATTATTATTATAATAATAAATGTGAAATAAGTTGAATAACCTAAAATTAATTTTGAATAACTAATCTAAATTTATAATAATTATTATTATTTTATATCTATAACATAATTATATATAAAAGCCAAATATATTTAATTATTACTTTTAAACTATCTATTTTTCAAAAGTGGTCAAATACTTTGTTTTTAAATATTAAAAAGGTGTATAAAGTTAAATGGTTAATATAAAAACCAAAACAACAACTTTATTTTTTTTTTTGTGCAAAATGAGCGGTAAAATACTACTCTACAAAACAAGTAGTTGTATTTGATTGGAAATAATAATTTCTAATCACACATCGAAACCTATTCAATTTCACGTCTAATATATAACTCAAATACTATTAACATCATCTATAGATAAATAATTCTAATTATCTAAATAAATAAATAATTACTTAATCACCACTAACGTCAACTTTCCATGTACTTTTCGGGAAATTATAAATTAATCTCCATGGTTTGATGAAAGTTAAAATTTAATTTTTATAGTTTCAAAATCTATACTTTAGCCCCTATGGTTTGCAAAAATCTATATTTTAGTCCATATGATTTGAAAATTTTGAATTTAGTCCTTAAGTTTTGATAAAATCTAAAAAATAGTTTGTCGTTGATAATTGTTGGTAAATAAAATGTGTAGAAATTAATATTTTTGTGTTTAATGATGAGAGTGTGAGATAAGTAATTAATCGGAAAAAAATACATATTCATACATCATATTTACCTACTTAATTCGCCTACTATTTTTACAAATAACGTGAACTATATTTTAGATTTTATCAAATCATATGAACTAAATTCTAATTTTTTCAAACCATAGGATTAAATTATATATTTCTTTAAATTATAGGGGCTAAATTTTATTTTTCTTCAAACAATAAATATTAAAGTCTAAATTATAACTTTTCGACTAAATTTATAATTTATCGTTTTTGTGAGAAATTATAATTTGCCCTTAATTTTCTCTTCTCACTCTTTGCTGCAAAAAAATAAAAAAATAATAATAATAAAAAACAAAACAGTTACTCAATTGACTCAACTGGTGTAGCACCAAATCGAAACGCCAATACCTCATTCCCGCCATGAATTTTCGGAACGAAGCTCGAAGTTCCGCCGATGTAGCAGCGAAGCGCTCAACCGAAGCAGACACTGTAACTCGCAAGGCGTTCACAAGAGCTCACCATCGGAATTCGCTATCGAAGCCTCAAAGCGAGGTGGTGAAATTTTAAGCGGAAGCTGTTGAGCGAGCCGATCTTTTCAAGCACTTGGGTGGAGGAATTGCAGGGTTTGGGATTAACGAAGAGCTGAGGCGAAGCGATCACTATGATTACATTTCGGAATCTTCCTGTTGAAGGCAATTTATTCGTTTTCTTGAATTTTATGTTATCTCTGCTGGTTGCTTTGAAAGATTAGGCTATATAATTAGTAATCGGTGTGGGGATTGATTGGAGGTAATGCAGGGGAAGAAAAAAAGATAGATGTAGACCGAAATTATCAAGAATCAAAGCTTTAGAAGTGGAGATTTAAGCTTAACTGAGCTGATGAATATTGAAGATTAAATCTCAATAGAGGGAGCCTTGGAATTCGAAGAATGATCTCAATTGGCAACCACCCCAATTTGTTAATTCCTGAAACAAAATCCTCGAGCTCTATGCATCCACGTACTTAAATGCTCCCTCAAAGTTTATTCGAAGCTACAAAATGGGGGCAAACGGTGGTAGTTTGTAAGTCTTAAGTGATTGACTTAGACCCTGATTTGATTACCATTTAGGTTTTGAAAATTTTATTTATTTTCTCTCAATTTCTATATCATAGTTTTCATCTCTTTTAAGGAAGCATTTGAATACCCAGCCAAAAAATCATAAACCAAAATTCAAATATTTCTCAAACGGGACCTTAATGTGCGAATAAAAGAAGGTAATCAAACAAGCTTCACAATTGTTCAGGTCATTCGAAAATATCGATCCTTTCCATGTTCAGGAATATTTGCAATGTAATAAGTTGAAGTTAATTTAACAGGTTAAATTTGTAGCTTTATGCTCAGTCCCATTGAAATTATTTGAGGATAATGAAGTTCTTTTGCACTGTTTTGACTTTCAAAACCAATCATTCTCATGAGATGTTGTTATGACCCATTCAGTTGTTACTTTCGGATGTTCAAGGATTATTTTGTATATCTTTTTAACGGTGGTAAATATAATATGTATATATATTTTTCTCTCATCAACCCCTTATTTGATTACTGAAATGGTTGGTGGCGCGTTGGTTTCATTGTTTGGTGATGATCTAGTTCAACACCACGTCACAGGTTCGATCTTGAAAATTGGCATTAGACTCTCATTTATTTGAGAGTTTGTGGTCTCCTTCCTCAATTTGTACTAAAGAAAAGAGCTTATTTGATTTTTCAGTTTATTATATTTTGGCATTATATAACACATGCCATGTGGATGGCTCGAGGAAATGTATCTTTATATTTTCCGCACATCTTTGCAAGCATGCTTTGTTACCATGTATATGCTTTAACGTTCATTTTAATTTCACGTGTTGCAGGAAATTTCGAAGTTACGTTATGAATTGTATAGAGAGAAAATTTTGAAGAATTCATATCATGTTGGGGAACAGACATTGCACTGTAATTGTAAGTTTTGAGTTCGAGCCTTCACTCTGGCTTTATACTTTGAATTTTGATGGCAAAACCATTACAGCTTCTAGATTTGTATGCATGTCGATCGATTAGAAGGAACTCGGTGATAAGTGCAGGGTTCATATAAGTAAATTTATCCCAACCCATCAGCTTAAGCATTTGGGTTGATTAGTGATTTAACATAACTATGCATACAATAGAGCTGTTGTTGACGAGTTTGCGAGAGCTTTCCAATTTTGATTCTTTGGAAACGTTGATTGAAGGCATGGCGTGTGCTGATAATTCTATCCTCTGTGTACTTCTTAATTCATAATGCTCGTTTTTTTCATTCCTACTTGTGGAAAAGGGTTACTGTGTTGGTGAGGGCTGGTCCCTGTTGGTTTTATCCTCTATTGCAGGCCTTTGGCCCAGATTTGGTTTAGTGGATTGAAAGTTACGTTGTCAAAAAAAAGAAAAAAAAAACTATGTATACAATGGGAAGTGTGAAACGTCAAAAAAGTTGTGTTGAAGACCTGAAAATATAAGTTATTGGATTGAAAACCTAAAACTTCAAATTTTGAGTGCAAGTAGTTACCTCTTTTTTCTGGTTTGGACGCTAAAGTGGGTACATTTTGGCGTTAGGTTGCTGTTATAAACTTGCTAGGACTAAGTGCTGTATGGGAGAATAGGTGACCTAGAATATAGTTTTTTTTTTTGATATCCACAAGTATCGACTATTCTTACAGGACAAACTCTCTAACCACCACAATATTTGGACTTCATAGAAAATCAATTCTTAGTGACTATCATAGATTGAACTCACAACTTTTTTTTTTTTTTTTTTTTTCCTTTTGATCCATGGTGGTTTAAGTAGAATTTTAACATCAACGATTCTCAGCTTCTATGTTCGCATACATTCTGTTCTGTATTACAACCTCTTAAAAGGCCCAAAATCCTTAAATGATTAAAACAACACAGTATACTTTTAACAAGGCCAAAATGCATTTAACAAGTGAACTGTTGCTATTGGGCCAATGAAGCAGACTCAGAGAATAGGTTTGCACTGAAACTTTATTTCTACTTAAAATATATATATTTTGTTGAATATATATAGGTGACCTAGAATATATATATTTTGTTGATAACGGTTTGTTCATAAGAAAGAAAATGTATTGGCCATTGGCATAGGTCTCTAAGTCCTAAGAAAACTTTTGGAGGCAGAGAAAAAATTTGCCCACTTTTTTATCTAAAGGTAGTCAATATAGAAATGGAATTGTTTTGCTTGAAAGCCGGTGATTTGATGGACTGCCTATCATTTGTCCCTTCCAATTATTGGTTAATGATCTTCCTAAGAGGTAAAGACCTGTGCTTTGAAGATGTGTTCCCTCAAGATCCCAGATTCGAAACTTACCCGTGACATTAATTTGTAGATATCTCCCTTGTCTCTATTTTTTCAATGTCTTCCGGTACTTGGTCGAAGGATAAGCGTAGTTACTCCGAAAATAGTAGAGCGAAGCATCGATTTCTCTATTTCAAAAAGAAAAAAAAAAATTGACCAAAGGATATAACTTATGCACAGTACATTTATATTATTGCCTGTCCATTATTATTGTTGATTTAATTTTATCATTTGAGGTTGGTGCTACTGATCTTCTTCTTGGGTTTTCAGATGATGGAGATAAGGACTTCGATGATGATTTGGACAAAATGTTCGGTAAGTAGAATCTATCATTTGCTTGCCCTCCCTGTTTTCACGTTTGACTAGTCTGTTATTGCCTTGCATCCCAAGATTTTCATTGAAGTCTCTAATGAATTTGGTATTGCTATGTTCCTGAGTTTTTGTGTTCATTAATTAATTGGATTTAGTAAGAACGGTTAGATTAGCATGAGATTTTATCTCAAAATTAATTAGTGATGAGAGGAGCAGTCTACATATCTTGTAAATGTTAGAAAATTTCATTATTTTGCTAATGCGGGATAATGTATGATCCTCAATAAGAAGCCTACCAGAGATTTCGAGCTTAGATTTGTGAGATGTCTGGTTATCGTATTTCTCTTGTTGCATTTATTTTCATGACAAGTTTTCCAAGTGCTCCTTAGAACACTTGAGACCTTGCATCCTATCTAGCATATCTAAGATTTATTATTGTACTAAAATTATCTCTAGAATTAATAGGTGGATATGAAATCAAACGATTGACTCTCGAGAATAGTTGAGATAAGCATAATTTAATCCAAATACTTACCCATTCAAAAACACGTTTTTTAAAAAAGAATTCTTTAAGCTTGGTAATTAGCTGTACCATAGTTTTTTTTTTTTTTTTTTTGTTGAAACAAATCATTCATTCACCAACCAAATCAGAGCTAATAAGCTCCTTAATTACAACATCCAGACATGCGGGGGGAGCTTCCCCGTCTTAAAAAGTTATCAAGTCTCCCCACCATTCACATAACCAGAAACAAAATTACATACTAATTAATTAATCACTCCAAGGGGAAAGCTTAGCCAACAGACCGACCGCTTTATTACAACCTCCATTACAGAAGGGGAAAGAAATGTTCTCAAATAAAGAAACCATCTCCCTGCTATCACAAATGACATTGTTAATCTCAGAAATCTCTTGGGAAACATCAGTAATATTGCCAATGATCGCTCTACCATCATATTCCACCAAAACCATAGATAATCTTGTAAATTCAGTTGCATGCGTTACTTGCTAGTTTTTTTTTAATCTATGTTTAGGATTTCTCAACTCACTTTTTTTTTTAAAGAAAAAAAAAACTACCCCTCGTAGATTCCTCTCTGAAATTATGAAATATGTCTATGATGACAATCCTATTCAAATCTTCGCTACGTACACTTTTATGACTTTGTTCTTGATTTAATTCAAAATATCTCACATTAGGAGAGATGTTTGTCGTCAGTTATATTATTCACAATCATTCTCTCATTTAACGAATGTGGGACAATTTTATTTACATTTCGACCATTTTGTCATCCGTAAGCACTTTAAAAGACATACTAAATGTGTCTTATTGACTTTTCTGGTACTGGAATTCATAATGTGATTATATATTTTTTCTTTTCAACGTGTACCTACTATTTGGCGATGAAATTTGTCTTAACCCTACAGGATGAGGAGAAAGACAAAATTGCAGGAGACAGCAGCAGGAGTGTTTTCACATCAAATCATTTTATTTGAATTAATTGAAGTTGTTGCTCAGTTCTTGGTGGCTAAGGTTCAGTGGGCTAAATGATGATCCAATTAAAACTCCAACTCTTATCTCTCCACTACAGCAGTTCTTGCATCTGCACTTGCGCTGGAAAGAAGGTAAACCTATTTTTCATTCTTATGAAGCAGGCTTTATACTTCAAATTTCAAAGTATGTACACCTTGCCTGCATGTTCTGATTAACTTTGTTATGAAATCGAAACAAACAATCAAAGATAAAATAGAGAGAAAGTGAGAGAGACAAACATACAGATTTACATAGTTCACTAATAGTATGTTAGCTATGTTCATAAGTAGATGAGAGAACAATTTTATTAGATAGAAAACGAGTACTAGAATGTCGATCAAATGAGCCAGGGGTGTTTGTTTGACGTATTTTAGGAGTTATTGAAAGTAAGCTCTTACAACCACTCTTCAAAAAATTACATTCGCTCATTTTTAACCACTAAAAATAATTTTTTCAATATAACAAAACAATCACATCTAAATGAGCTATTATTGCAATCCTAATTTCTAATCACTCAATATCATTCAAAATAATTATTCATGCAATTGCACACATCCAAACAGTCTTAGGGGTTGTTTGTTTGACTTTTTTATAGAGCTATTAAAAAGAGTTTTTATAATTACTCTTTAAACACCTCATACAAACGAATTATTATTACAATTTCTTCTTCAATATCACTCAAAATAACCACTTATTTCTAAGCACTCAAAATAATCACTCCACAATTATTCATTTTCAAACATTCCATAGGATTTAAGAGAGTTTATATAGTGCACTCTTATAAAAAAAAGTAATGTGCAAGTAAAAAAAAAAAAAAAGAGAAATAAACATATGTGGGGGTAGCTAGAATTTGAACTTATGTTAACCAATATGTTCATTTTGTATTTTTATATATATATGTGATATAGTGCACCATTTTTAATCACCAAAGAGATGGTAATTATGACAAAGTTAGAAAACAAATTTCAATATAAGCAAACATCTCATCTCTATTTTTCATTCAAGCACACTAAGATTATTAATGATTATTTTGGTTAATGGAGTACTAATAGATTTCAAGATTTTAATTTAAGTGATTCAGAAAACAGGCTGAACAACATGGTATGTGCAATGAACATACACTAAAGACTTTGGAAAGCCCTAATATCCACTCATTTCTTAACATTATTTATTAGATGTATGAATAAAATTAATTGAATAGTGATCTACCATAGTGTTCATTTCTCCTTCAAAATCTCTCTCTCTCTCTCTCTCTCTCTCTCTCTATATATATATATATATAATAAAGTGTAATACTAAACATTCATAAGCTCCTTCCACATGTATTTAACACAAATGTACATAAATGTAATAGCAATTATAAGGTTTTATTCCTAATTATAATTCAACTTATATATATTTGAGCCTATGATATTTAACACAAATGTACATAAACATAACTTCTACATGATAATAAGGTTAAGTTGACACACTTTTATATATATATATATTGGGATTAAACTTTCCGCCCCAAGTCGACGATACATATTTTATATCACCTAAGTTATACTCATTCTTTATGGTTAATACAAATATTTATAACTAACGTGTTTTTAATCAATATGAAACATTTATTAAGCGGGCTGGCTATTTGCATGCTGCAATTATTTTTCTTTATTAAGGAAGTAGTTTCAAACAAATTGTTGAGAAATTTAAACAAAATATTGTTCGGCTTTAGTTAATTAAGAGGTAAATCGTGAGTTTATAAAAAAGACAAATATCTCTATTGGTATGAAATTGTTTATTGGCTAAGCTCTATGGCACTTCTTCATTCGCTCACAAAACTAGGCTTCTATACGATGATTGAAAAAGTCATTCTTGTCTTGTAACTTAACACTAACTAAATCTCTGGCATTGGGCAGGCCATTCTCAGTTTCGAGCCCTATTACCAGACAGAAGAGGAGGTCTCTACTCCCTTTCCCTTTTAATGACCGTCTGCTTGAAAGAAATATCTTTTACATTTAGTAGCAGTAGTAGGAATTAGAGAATAGAGACATGATTCTCTCTTCAGTTGATAAATGTTATGTTTGTGGACAATATTATAGCAATGCGGAGATAATTCGATAATAGTTGTACTATTCAAAAATTTCTTCAATAACTCCCTTGAGTTAAAGGGTAGGTTAGAATGATAAGGAATTGCTTTCAATTGTAAAGCTCCTAGAGCCCAAATACACTTTTCAAGGCAACAAATAGTTTCATTCTCATCCAAACATTTTCTCCAATTCCTATGGCTAATGAGAAAGGACAAGGACAATCCAACCACTCAAAAATTTCTATGCACCTACCCCTCTAAGGACCAAACACAATTCCAACTTGTGACAACTTATCAATCTATTTGCTACATTAATTCTCCATTTTAATTAAATATTTCTCAATTGTGATATTTAATCTACTTTCTTTTTTTTTTAGCTCAATTAACTTAAAACAGGTTTTAATAATTATAGATTACCCGACCTATTTATGGTAAAAATAATAATAATTTTAGGTTTTGAGAGACACTAATTACATAATATATATTGAGCAATCACATAAATGATGTCATTTTTATATTTAAACCATGCTTCAATTCCATATAATAATTAAGTTGAAGTTAGAAATATTTTTCTTTTGATATTATTTGGGCCATTTTGTCAATTGAAAATTCAAACTCATCAAATTTTTCTTTGAAAATGTTGATTAAAATAAATATTATTTTTTGATTTTCTCAAAATTAAAAGAAAAAAAAAAGATATTAATTATAAAGGTTTGTGATTCTAAGTTATAAATATGGTGTTTTTTGGGAGTATTAACGAGATATTAAAAATGAAAATTTAAAATTTATCTTTAAATAAAGACATTTAAACGATGTATCATAACCATTCAAAATAATCACTTAACAATTCTATCATAAATAAACGAGAGTCAAGTATCGATTCTTTTAATCGAATCCATGGCGTGTCATCAATCTATTTAAATATCATAATCTAATTTTAAGCTATATAAAATTGTCAACGTTACCAGGAGAATGCTAACTAGATTCATTTAACATGACGTAACAAATAAATATGTGACAGGTATATGAAATAAATAAATAAATAAAATAAAATCGAACCGACTTAAATAGCATCGTTGACACACATAAAACATATTTGTATTTAAATAATTTAATAAATTAATTGGCATAAATCATGCAATTATAATTAATAGATGACTATACTTTTTTTTTTATTTATAATTATGAGTTTTAAAAATGTAATTAATTTAAGGCAGCATTATAGAATTGTAAGCCAATCCTTAGCCTGAAACTTCAAGGGTGGGTTATTATATTATGTGAATGATTGATAATTATTCGCATAATGCCACCAACACCACTAACTATATATTATTTCAAACTATATATTATATGAGTTATATGCAACATTCAACAAACTTTATATACCAATATTATAAAGATGATCATTTTAATGTTTACTGGTATATTAGAGCATATGCCAAAGTTTTTCTTTAAAAAAAAAAAAATTATAGATTTTGTCCCGATTTAAAGAAAGAGTTAAGTTTCCTATTTAAAAACTTACATTTTAGTGTAAAAACAAACATAGCTAGTTCAGTTGGTTTTAGTGATGTATTAGTATCAACTCAATCAGTAATTTAAGTCGTAGTGTCTTCTATGTAGGGTTTGTTCACTACTACAAAAGAGAGAAAATGTGACGGTCAATCCAATTTTTTTTTTAAAACACGGATATTTGGTGTCGGTCAAACGACCGTCATCAATACTGGTGTCATTAAAGACATTTAGTGACAGGCAAAAACCGTCACCAAAAGTCTTTGGTGTCAAGCAATATGACCGACACCAAAGGCTTTTTGTGTCGCTCCAAACCAACACCAATGAGCGACCTAGAGACTTTTGGTGTCTGTCCTGACCGACACTAAAAGCCTTTGGTGTCGATCGTATTGCGTGACATCAAAGACTTTTGGTGTCGGTTTTTGCCCGTCACTAAATGTCTTTATGACACTAGTATTGATGACGGTCGTTTTGACCGATACCAAATATATTTGATATCGACATATGATCAACACTAAAACTCCGGTTTCTACCAGTGGTTGTCCATATTCCCCAACATAACAAAATAACTTAAAACAAATTGGCAACTTAAATAGTTTATATTTTCATCTTTCAAATTTTGCACCACAAATCACACAGACAGAAGAACATACCGCTGACACGATACGTTATTGCATCACATGAATCATTAAATTATCGTTGTTCACGCCGTCGATCATAATATGAATGACGCCAAGTTCACAAATTTGTTAATTAATATAAGTAAGTTCATTCTAACCTATCAATTTAGATTTTTAGATTGATCCACAATTTAACAAAACTCAACCTAATTTTTTTATTACAATTTTAAGTGAAGGATGAGAAATGATGATATAGAACAGGAGAATGTCCATGATACTCTTGGGAATAATTAAATTTACTTTAATTATTACCAGAGATTTAAGAACAGTAAGATCTTCATTTTTTTTTTTTTTTTTTTTGAGGATATCAATAAATTGTTATTGACAATTAATTTTTATAAGATTGTTGTTAAGTAATTTTCAGCTTTCTTAAAGTCTTCTTTATCATAGTCTTCACATAGGGAAGTTCATTTTTCAAAACCAATAATTAATTAATTAAAAAAGAAAATTCCATCAAAATTAAAGTCTTCTCTAATATTACATTTTAATTGAAGCATGGAATTGTTCGTGATTTTTTAGTTTTTTTTTTTGAAACATGACGTAATCAAATATTTCGTTACATAATTTTAGATAACCCAAATTTAATTTAATTATATAATATTTTTATCAAATAATTAAATTAGTGGGTATATTAAGTGTATGTATGATTGTTTTCGTTAACCATTATGAAGTTAGTTGATTGGTGAAAATTAAATAAGAAATTATATAAAGTAATTATAAATATAATCATTTTTTAAAAAAATAAAAAATAGCAGAATATTAACACTTATATTCTTATAATATTACTTATAATATTGTATTGATGAATAGGTAGGTAAATATTTTAAAATTTAATTAAATTTGTAATTATTTTCGTAAGAATATTAAGGTAGTTATAAAAAAAATAAAAAAATAATTTAGTCATAAAATTTGATCAAATATAAAAAATAGTTTATGTCGTTCATAATTATTGGTGAACAAAATGTGTATAAGTTAATTAGTTATGTCTTTAATGATCGAGTGAGTAATTGATCGAAAAAAAAGAAACTCATCATTTCATATGTCAAAAGTTACATCTACGAACTTAATTCACTTATGATGTATGAATAACATGAACTATTTTTTATATTTTATCAAATCATATGAATCGAATTATATTTTTAAAATGATTAAATTATATATTTTCCTAAACTTTAATGACTAAATTTAATATTTTTCTAACTTGTATATCCCAATAATCAACTCTACAAAATTTTAAATTAGAACAGATAAATTTTAATTTTTTTTTCAAATTATACTAAACAAATTTATAATTTACCCAAATAGGTCTAAATGAATTAAAAAAAAAAAAGAAAAACAAAAGGCACGCGATCTCACGCGCGACAAGTAAACACGTGAAGTACTCCATTCCCCCAAAGGCGCCGCACCAATCCTCAACCACAACGTGGCCGGTGGGCCCACTGCGGTTCAGAAATTCATTTTCGACGGTTCACGCGTATCTAAAGAGCGTGGTGCCAAATCGCTCTCTGAGGAAGCCGTGAATGCCCGCGTAGGAATTCTTCCCAGTGAACTGGTTCAACGTGGCACTACGGACCCCACCATAACCGTTCCGATTCTGACACCTGGCTAACATTTTCATCACACGGCTTAGAAGCGAGGGAAAAGGTGAAAAATGAAAAATAAAAAAATATGACCGTTGCGGTTGGGGCACTGTCATCGTTCCGGCTCCGTCAAGACGTCGCAACCGACAATCTAACGGAAGTTAACGGCGAAAGTTTTCTCCGAAATAAAAGCCAGCTGTCATTCCACGAATCAAAAACGCTGTTTATCGTCAAAATACCGCGGGTCAATCTTTCTTTTTTTACGTTATTATAATTTTTTTTTTTTTAGAGAATTAATTTTCATAATTAGGAAAATTGGTTGCATGTGATTTATATTTGATTATTTTTGTTGGATAATTATTGTTTTTAGATGTCTTTCTCTTTTATTTTTCTTCTTTCCTTTTTAAGATTTCTTTAAAGAGTTTGATTTAATTTTATTTTATTTCTAATTTCTGTTTAAATAGCCTTTTTCATTTTTAATTGGTTTGTTATGTAATTCATATTATTTTGGGTGTGATTAAGTTTACTTAATTAATAAGTTTAGTGAATATGGGGGAATTGCTATATTAAATCATGTTTTAATTTTTTTTTTTTTAGAGGAATGGATAATTGCTATAAATATTACCATTTATTTTCATTGTTTATCTAAATAGCCTGTTTTAAATAGATTTTTAATTCAATAAATATTTATAAAAGGGAAATTCCAAAGGATAGAAGGTATTTAGTGATTATTTTGAGTGAACGTAAATGACTGGTTATTTCGAGTAATTAGAAATATGCGATTTAGTAATGGTTTAATTGAATGATGATTTTTGTAGATTGGTCGGAGACAATAGCTAAACTGGTTTAGGTGTGATTAAAATAAGTAATTGTTTTGAGAGGTTAAGGGATGTTTGTTTTGAGTGGTTATGAAGATTTTATAAACGAGCATTTATAATCACTATTTAAAAACTTTATATGAGCTGTTATTACAATTTATTCTTTATAATCACTCAAAATAATTCATTATTTTTAAATACTCAAAATAAACACTCCACAATTTTACAAACAAACACCCCTAAAAAGTTGTTAAAATAAATGATTAGAAATGAGTGGTTATTAATAAATGGTTATTTGAAATAGTTATAAATAACTTATTAATGAATGATTACATTAATTTATTTAGATATAATTATTTTTAGAGAAGTTATAAAAATTGATGTATAATAACTCTTTAATGATCTTGGTATCAGTATTTGCTCTCGAGATAACATGGAGATAAACTTTTGTATATGGTTTTAGGTCGCTTAAAACAAACGATTTCACCATTTTATTTTTATTTTTTAATGTTTTTGTCATCGAGAATCATTCATCCCATAATTATGTTTTCTATTGATTATATTTTTATTCTACTCTTAACTACTTTTTATTATTTTCTTAATAAATTTTTATTCTCTTCGTATTTATTTTTCACTTACATCATCTCATTATTTTATTTTCTCCATTATCATTTCCTTAGTCTCAAACATAATTAATAATTATTCTCGATATTATTATAAACACCCCAAACAAAAAATAATTATTATATTTCATAATCTCCCGTAATTCTTATTTCACACGTAATCATTTTCATTCTCCTTAAAAGTTTATTTGCGGTGTATTAAAATAACGTGCGAATCAAAATCTATATATTATAATCCACTAATTCAATGCGCGTAGACTAACACAACCATTACTCCAAACACACCCTAGTAATTTGAGGACAATCTCTTTATTTTGCTTACTTTCAAACATAGAAAATTCAACTCTCACAATATTTTCTATATTTGTTCAAATATTAGATAAAGGCAAACACTAATATTTTGTCCAACTTATAATAAATGAAATATAGTTATAATGATGAAATAATTAATATTTTAATTTACTAAGCAAATCACTACTTCTTAAAAGGTAAAATACTATTTAAAATTAGTATTATTTTCTTTAAAAAATAAATACAAAAGACATTGGCAATATTTTAAAACCTTGAAAAAATAACTACAAAGCTTAATTTTGAAGGAAAGTAACTATTTTTTATACCTAAGATAAACTTACACAATTAATTATATATTTAAAACTCAGACCAAAAAAAGATATATATATTTATTTATTTATTTAAATTGAAAATATATAGTTTAAACTGGATTATCGGCGGAACATTAGTAAAATATCGCGATATATTGTCGGCGAATTAACAGCAGATTAAATGCGGGCAAATATAATGGCGAGTAGACAAAACCCACATATGACGGAAATGATAACTCGCCATAGGATTCCGCCACGTGGAAATTAAACCAGTTCGATTCTGGACACGTCATGTAAAGGTTTTTGAAGAGAGTGGGCCCATTTTTCTTGATGTTCAGCTGGCTTGCATTTATTGGTTGGTTCTTTTAACCACGGCTGACGGTGATAACTCCACCGTCTCCCGCGGGTAAGTTTATTTCGGTGTACGGCTTCTCTCTCTCTCTCTCTCTGTTTGGAGTGCGAATACACTCGGCCACGACCCTCTGCTTAATTAAAGTCATTTTATTTTTCTTTTTCTCTCTCCTTTTTTTTTATATCTGTGTAATTTTGCGGTTGTGTTGTTGTTCGCTCGCCGGCGGAGAGAGGTGGAGCTTTCGGAGGCGACATTTTTGCCGGCGGAGGAACCAATTTCATTTCTGGGTTTGAATTTGGCTTCCCAATTGGGGCGATTCCATTGATGGGGTTTAATTGATCTGGGAAATGAAATTGGAGTTGGGTTAGTTCAGATTCGGAGGAGTCTTTGGAGATTGGGTGTTTTCTTATGGTAATGCGTGGAGGGTTTTTCTTCTTCTTTCAATTGGGGTGGTTTATCGTGGATGAGATTGTTGGGTTTTTGTACTGAATGCATTTAGATTGAGAATCTGCGGTTGAATCTTTGAATATTTGGCTACTGGGTGCTGGGTTTTCTGATCCGGCATTGTGTGAAGAGTTTTGAAGTTGGGCTTCTCTGTTTTTGGTTTTTTTTTTTCCTTTCAATTGAGGGGGGGTTTTAGTGGATGAGATTGTTGGGTTTTTCTTCTAGATTCATTTAGATTGAGAAACTGGGGGTTCAATCTTTGGATGTTTGACTTTTGGGAGTTGGATTTTCTGATCCGGCATTGATCGAATTCATTGGGATCTCGGATTAGGAGGGGAAATTGTAAGATGCGAAAGGGGAGATCGAGATGTGCAGGACATTGAAGAGCTCGATGGTAATGGGATTGAAGGCATTAGGAGAGAGCAAAGTTGAGAAGCTGAAGAGTTCAATGGTGTCGTCATCGTCGAGGTCGAAGATGAAGCTATGGATGATCCGTGCAATGACTTCTGTTTTGCTTTGGACTTGTGTTGTGCAGTTGACCGCCTTGGGGGAGACATGGGGGCCTAGGGTTTTGAAGGGTTGGCCTTCTTGTTTCTCTCAGGAATCTGTATCGGTTGATGCTTTTGGTATCCCCAATAAGCCTGTTTCAGTTCCCCCCAAAATAGTTCTTCCTCCTAAGAGTAAGTTCTTATGTGGTGGATCATCATCATCATCATCTTTGCTATGTTTTTTAGGGTATTTTCTTGGGTTTGGTCATTCAATGTTCTAAGACAATTCAATCCTTCAGAAGTTTATACTTGTGTTGACTTTGGTTCTATAATTAGAAATCAACAGAACTGGGGATGAGGTTCAGACTTCATCTTTTCAGGATACTTATCTTTTGTGGCACGTCTGTTTTCTTATCTATTTTGTGTTTTCTAATTTTGGATAATCTTGTTGCATTCTTGTTTTTTCTTAACTTGTATACTTGTTGATTGGTGTTTTGAACATGTTTTCTCTTTTTTCTCACAGTTTTTTGTTTTCATATTGTCTTTTGATTCTGGTTTTGTTTCTTTTGCTCAAATGTTTTTGCCTGGAAACCTAGATTTTTATATTTACCTATTGAGCTTTATATGTAATTTGTGTCTAATGATGTATTATAGTTTTATGAGAGGTGCATTGTCTTACAACTCTCACCCTCTTAGCTTAACATTTGTATTCATTCTTATCTCCTAGTACAACATTAACACAACGCGTTTAACCATGTAAATTTGTGCGTTCTTTGTCGTTTGTTTTCTTATTCTTGATCATTGTTTGAGATCCTTCATATTTTTTTATGTAGGAGCTTACAAGAACAATGGTTACTTGATGGTTTCGTGCAATGGAGGGCTCAATCAAATGAGAGCTGCGGTGAGCGGAAGCTCATTCTTGCATCTCTTTTAATTGTGAATTGTAACTTATATTTGAGTTCTTACTTTTTCTCCCTGTTATATGCTTTACAGATTTGTGACATGGTTACAATTGCAAGATATTTGAATGTGACTCTTATTGTACCTGAATTGGATAAAACTTCCTTTTGGGCTGACCCCAGGTTCGTTAATCTTGCGCCAATTTATCATATCTTCTTTACCCGGAACATTAATTTCGATAACTAATTCCCTTGAACTTGGCATATGAATATATTCCATACCCAACGAGCTTTTTTTCTCGGTGACTATACAGCGAGTTCCAGGACATATTTGACGTGGAACATTTCATTACATCATTGAGAGACGAAGTGCGCATATTGAAGGAGTTGCCTCCCAGGCTCAAGAAGAGAGTGGAACAGGGAAGAATTTATTCTATGCCACCAATTAGTTGGTCTGATATATCTTACTACCACAACCAGGTCAGTTTTAAGCTTATAATTGCAATTTACACATCTTAAATATTTTGTGTAGCTCTATATTTCTGGTAGAACCTGATATTTTTGCTGTTTTGGAATTAGTTTTGAGGTTGTGAGTGCTCACTTTTGTTTGTTTTCCCTCATTGTAGGTTCTACCTCTGATTAAAAAATATAAAGTTCTGCATCTAAATAAAACCGATACTCGACTTGCAAACAACGGTCAACCTATGGAGATTCAGAACCTACGCTGTCGGGTAAACTTCAGCGCTCTTAGGTTCACTTCCCAGATTGAAGAGTTGGGAAGAAAAGTTGTGAAGCTCCTAAGACAGAATGGTCCATTTCTAGTTCTTCACCTCAGATATGAAATGGATATGTTAGCATTTTCTGGGTGCACCCAAGGCTGCAATGAGGAAGAGGTTGAAGAATTGACAAGAATGAGGTTTGTAATACTAATCTACTTAATGTTGACCTAAGTGTGACATGAAGAAGGCTCTAAATGTAAATTTATTCTCACTCATGGAAACTCATTCAGATATGCTTATCCCTGGTGGAAAGAAAAAATTATAAATTCCGAGTTGAAAAGGAAAGATGGGTTGTGTCCATTAACACCCGAGGAAACTGCACTTACGCTTAGGGCGTTGGATATCGATCCAAATATTCAGATTTATATTGCCGCTGGCGAAATATACGGTGGCAGCAGGAGAATGGCTGCTCTTGCAAAGGCTTTTCCAAAAGTGGTTAGTTGATGTTTATATGAATCTCCTTTGTTTTGGTATTTGACTGATAATTCTTTTAAAACTTAAGATTTGTTGAAACAGGTAAGAAAGGAGACTTTGTTGGAACTTTCAGAACTTGGGTTTTTCCAGAATCATTCATCTCAGATGGCAGCACTAGATTATCTAGTTTCCTTGGAAAGTGATATATTTGTTCCTACCTATGATGGAAACATGGCTAAAGTTGTCGAAGGTCATCGCAGGTACACCGTACTAACCCGGTTTCATTTGTTAATCATATTGTTATAGCATTCCAATTCTACCTAAGTTCCGAGTTTTTCAAAAAAAAAAAGTACCATTTCTTGATGTTATCTTGCTTACATTTTCAAGCTCTTAGCTATATTTGTTAAAAGGACTATGCTTTTGAAGGTTTGTCTAAACTAACTATCTGTTTGATTTTTCATCTTTGTAGATATCTCGGGTTTAAGAAGACGATCTTATTGGACCGAAGGCTACTTGTAGATCTGATAGATCAATACAACAAAAAGTTGCTCAACTGGGACGAATTCTCGTCTGCAGTGAAAGAAGCTCATGCCGGTCGTTGGGGGGATCCTTCCAAAAGATTGGTCATCTCAGACAGGCCTAAAGAAGAAGATTATTTCTATTCTAACCCCGAGGAGTGTCTAAAATTATCAGAGGAAGGGCTCAGTAGTTTATGAATTTACATAAATGTGGACTTGTGATTACACTTCCACTATTGTTGTTCTGTCAGCTCTAGGTTTCTTTTTTACCAAAGAAATATTTCAATAGAGATCCCCACATGCATTCTGGAAGAGTTTGGATTTCTCTTTGGATAAGATATTGAAGATTAACTATGAGAGGTCGGTTTCGAACGAATCGAAGAGAAAGTTGTGGAGTCATCATCAGCTGAAGAACATGTTTAAATGTTATGGCATTATGGAAATTCATGTATAGAAGAAGGATGAGTGAGCCTGCCATTTGGAGAAGAAGAGAGCAGGTGAAGTTAGATTGTACACAGAAGACGACGCTAATACGAACGCGGTTCGGTTAAGTCCAACTATAATTCATGGAGGGAGGATCAATCCCCAATCTTTTACTCCTTTTTTTTTTCCCAAACTTTTTTTGTTTCTTCTGAATCAACCATCAATTAATCATGTGATTTAGATAATGTAATGTCATCATATACCACAAATTACAGTATATTTTCAGTTTATCTTTCTTTTTTCCAAGTCATTTTTGTTTACTCAAGCTACTTAAATTTTTCTTTACGAGTGACAGAATGTTTTTGAGGTTGGGGGGTTCAACTTTTTGCTAGAAAAAGAGGCTCTGGTAGGCAGGGTTGTCCATTCAACTGATTGAGGGTCAATTTTCTTCCATATTGAAGGTAAATCCTATTTATTACGGTTAGTCGATATAATTAAATTTACTTCAGTTTTTCAGTTTTGACTTTTAGGTTGATGGGAGATTTACATAATTCAACATGGTGTCAAAGCAGAAGGTTATAAGTTCCAATCCTTGTCGTGTCGTTTTCTTCTCAATTTAAAACTAATTCTATTCGTAAGACAGTTATCAAATTTCTAAGACCCACACGTGAGGGAGAGTGTTAATTGAAATGATTAAATTTACTCGAATCTATCAGTTTAAGCTTTTAAATCGAAGATTTACGTATAATTCAACAATGCCTACTCATTTTGGATTGAACAAAGATATGAGTCAGTTTTATGAATTGTAACCACTATGAAAGATTGGTTAGAGATGGCTGCTCATGAACATAATAAATAATGATGCTCTTTCAATAGACAACATGGTGCTTTAGTTATGGTGTTGCATTTTTGCTGGATGAAAAAAAATCACGATTACTAGAGGCTATGAGTTCAATCTATAGTAATCACTTGTTTAAAAATTATATTTTTTACAAATTATCTTAACAATTAAACATGGTAGGGTCGATTGAATGTGCATAAATTAGATTGAACACACTAAAAAAATGTTGATATGTTTTAAAATGAATTATAAATGTTAGGAGTTGGTGAACATGGTGTGGATAGTGCCAGTTTTCATTTATTTTGGTATTATTTTTAGGGTGCTTTATTCTTAGAAAGTGACAGGAGGGAGGGAGAGAGAGAGAGAGAGAGAGAGAGAGAGAGAGAGAGAGAGAGAGAGAGAGAGAGAGAGAGAGATGTGGTGAGGAGCTTTTATTGGTTTAAGATTGGTTGGTTGGTTGGTTTGGTTTTTATGCCCTAATTAGTGTCCATCTTTAAAGAGTAGGCTTGGAATTTAGGGAAGTGCAAAGAAAAAAAGGGCCATAGATTCTAGTGTTAAGCTTTTTGTGTTGGAGTCTTCAACAAGAAAGTTGACTTCATGATTAAAACAACTCACTAATTTAGAATATTATTGTAAAATTTTGTCACTTTTACACTGCCATTCTCAAACTACGCAACATTTTACTTTTCATCCTTTTACAACCAACTTGTTTGATGCCCGAGTCAATCCGAATGAACAAGTTTTAATACAAAGGAAAGTTTGAAATTGGCATAAATGTGAAGAGAAAATTGCGTGAAATCTACCGTTTTAGTTTTTATGATTTGAATAACTAGAATTTAATATTTGATAAAATTTAAAAAAATAATATGTTTTAATTGTTGGTGAATAAAACACCAAGAAGTTAATTATTTCTTTTGTTTAACGACGAGAGTATAAGATAAGTAAATGAGTGTACAAAAACCACATAATTTATGTATCACATCTACATACTTAATTTACCTACGATTTACAAATAACATAGATGTTAGAAAGTGTGGGCATCCATCTCAAAACCAATATGTTGAAGATTAGTCTACAAAGCATAGTTTCTAAGACTAATTCACATTATTTGTGTACATAAAAATTATGTACTTTTCTTTTTTTTGGAGCTCATAGATATTCAAAACAATCCCATCTTAATTGAAGAAGTGCAAGTAGAGAAGAGGTCTCGCTGACTCAACGGGGAGATTTACATATTTGTCTGTGTTTAAGTCAGCTTACGCATTTTAAGTATTTTCACGAGAAAATCGCTCAATCGTTATACGAAAACACAAAATTGACAGTGAAATTGGTTATGAGTTATTTTGTTTTAGTCAAATTTTCTCTCCCAAACAAGTTGCCTGCAGAAATTGAGATATTAGTAGACAAAATGAAATGAAAAAGTATGTACATATATAATTGAAGGGAAACGCTTGCTTCATATGATAAATGAACAATCATAATTTACATAGCTGAAAGACTTCAGTTTTTAAAAAAATAACAATAAAATAAAATAAAATTGAAGCAGCTTCTCATTATTAGGATGGAAGCCTCAATTGTAGCAATAGAAAGAAGAATTTAGGTTAATGTTACATACCATGGTGCAGGAGAGATCCCCAACCAAAATGAATTAAACTTAGACAATAAATTTTTGATGATTTTTGTAGTTCTGAAAGCAGTGGAAAACACATATGGGAACCTCCAAAAAACAAAGAGCCCCCAAAAAATGAATAAATTATTGAGAGATTCACAAAAAGATTGGGATTTCTCACACTAATTTTTGACAGTCTTGAGCTTCTTTGTGACCCTCTCTGAATCCTCTGCACCCGATGCTCTAGAGCGCATCGTCCCCAAATCGTTTATGGTGGGAATCTCGACATCCTACGAATAATGAAAACAATTTAGCAAAGTCCTATAATGTCGAAGTATATGTTCTAATATCATACGATAAATAATAAAGTCTACTAGATATACACTAGTATCTATATCAAAAAATCAATTGACAATGAGCACAATTGCTTATCTATCTTATACATGTTGTGAGATCTCCTCAATTTCCGACAATGAGAACAAAAACATGCTCTTCGAAATCGTGGTTTTATGAGTTCACCCTTTTTTATTCAGATCTGAATTATTTTGGACCAAATAGTCATTAGGGTTTAATGAACTCTGACATTATTTTTTTTATGATCACGGAACTTGGAGTCTGGGGCTTCACTCCTCTAAACTCGGGTACTACTGGTGCATCACTAGACTGTGGCACCGGAAGCAAAAATGGAGGTCGTCTTAGAAATTAATCCTCACAACCATCCCGTTTTAGGGGAGCATATCTTTAATGTTCAGACACTAGACCATTGTGTCACCCCTAGAGGACTCATTATATAAAATGGGGTTCACTAGACCGTTTTAGATGATGACTGAAGTAGCTATGTATCTTATATGTCTTATAAATGTTGCGAGTTCTCAAAAGTCTAGATCATAACATTAGAATACCTTAACAATAGATGTTGAAGCTATGGCTCTCTTATTTCCTCGTTTACCCAGCTCTATTTGCACAGAGATCCTGGCCAGCGATAGATCCACTCCAGAACTCTGTAGTGCGTGAGTTAGAGTATTTAACAACCTATTAGCCAAAATCACCATGTAATTGAGATTAGTCATCACATTCCCAACCAATACGGAAGATCTTCATAAAAATAAATTTCAAAACTTGTGATTAAATACTGTATAAGAATATAAGAAATAAAAGGATCAAAGATCAAGCTGATAGAAGTTATAAAAGCTCACCCTTGAGAGTATACACTTGAGATGTTAATGGTACCCCCTTCAATAGTCAGGTCTTGTTCTTTCTGTATTTCACTTGCAACAGCAACGTCGTTGTTGTAGCATCTGGCCTGACACGACAGGATTTGAGGTCGTGATGAGGGGTGATCGGAGTCCGATGGAAAACTTCCATCCCTACATACTTTTGGTGGCATGGATATGGGAAATGGTAATGTATTATTTGTTCTTCCAGGATGGTGATCAACTGCTTTCAAGGTTGTAGCAGAACTTGTCTCAGAGTCCACTGCGTTATATGAACTCCCAGGAACAAGTGGAGATAAAGGGGCATTTTTCTCAACAAAATTTGGTGAAAAAACTAGTGCAGGACCCGATCCACTGTTTATCGCTCGAGATTGATCATGATAACCATCCGCATTACGTTGATTGTTTCTCTGAGCAAACAAAGGTGACATTCAGAAATAAAATCAGTTGCATACGAATGATGCACTTACCATGTTGTTTAGGGTCTTAATTAATTATGTGCAACATACAGTTTCCCTTACCGCCAAATTGCAAACATAAAGCTTAGTAGAGCAGTGGGGCTCTATCAATTATGAATTAATTGAATGCTAAAAAAAAAAACTAGAAGCATCTGATTACCAATGGCTTCAATTTAGTCATTTCGTGATTCCATTCTTGATATGAACCTTCATACTTTTGTACCTTTTCCTGTAAGAATTGAATGTACTCGACCACCTGAAAAAATAGCAAAAAACGTTATGGATCAGTAAAAAATATAGCATGGAAAATGAAAAGGGAGTTGTTATGAAGTGTACCTCTAATAAGAATGATGCCTTGTCCCTCTTTTGGTCGCTATGAGGAATGAGGCCTCTAAGCATCTGAAATCTGTATGATAGGCAGTATAGATGTTATACTAGAAGAAGTTGGCTACAACCTCTAAGAAGAATGCTACTTCTCTTCAATATGAAAGACAGAATAATCTGTTAGAAAGTTAGACGAATAAAATAGGAAATTTGTGGTAGATAGCAAATTCCAGCCTTCTTATTTTAATTATAGGGACTTCATAAAAATATTTCATATGTAGCAAAATATTTCAACGACTAAGCCATTCATTTCATTTGATTGAAGTCGTCAGTTTTGTGGATTGATTGAAGCTATCAATTGAATGTAACTGAATCAACTTTTGCTATATTTCTTCTTCTTCTTTTTTTTGACATCCATATACATTTTTCCTTTTTTGATATTTATGAAAAATCCCAAATAAATATGCAAGGCCAGACAAGTAACATAAACGCTTTAATATTTCTTCTAGTTAGTACTTGCAGAGGTATAATTATGACAGAAACCACTGTGAACTCGAGTGTAGGAAATACAAACTAACCAAGAAAATTCACTTCTCGTTTCCGACCTCAAAACGAATTGGTAATCAAGGAAATGATCCACATATCTTATAAAGGTGTTGAAAGTTCCTACCTTTTTAATGTGGGAGTAGGACGAGGTGAGTATCTTTAACAAAAGATATTCAGAGAGCTCAAGAAATTCAACTAAGCAGGACACATGAAATCAAACTAGACAGTAGAATGTGAACCGAGTAGCTAAAATCAATCAATGACTAAAGCTAAGGCCAGAAGTAATGAAACTAGAATTACAGTTGTAAATTGAAGTCTTGTTATAAACGACCAGAACCACCCATATTTGGTGATTTTCAGCCAATAACAATTCTCCTGACAAAAACGTTACGGCAAAGTTAATGGTAGGCTATATAAGCTACCGTAATAGAATCAAACTTATAAGGAAAATAAATCAAGAAAAAGACAATAAAAAAAGAAGTTCCGTTTGACTGGCAGATTAACGAACTCTAAGTTGAATAACATGAGAAACACTCGCCTGTCGTTTATCTTGCTTCTTCTTCGTTGTTCTGTCGCTGAGTGCTTTGATCTAGGAGTGTTCGCCTTTTGATCAGAGCTGTTTCCATCAATTTTAATCCTCAATTCTCCTGCAAAATTATTTCGAACTGTTTAGTTACCATGAGATGAATTGGATATCCAATCTTTTCTTTTTAATTATTTCGAAATGTTTAGTTACCATGAGATGAATGGGATTTACAATCTTTTTTTTAATATTTGTGTTTGTTCGAGCCACGACTCTTCTGTCTGACTTCGCAACATTTAAATATCAAAAATATTTATAGAACTAATTTTTTATATAGGTGTATACATGATTGAATTCATTATCCTATAGTTCTATAAAAGGGAGAGGTGGCACCACAAAATCTTTTTTTCAATAAAAAAAAAAAAAGGGGGGGTTGTGACACCAAATGCGTCAGATCTTTGTTAAAGAGGGCACGCAAGTATTCGTCTTCCAAAATTAAGCACCGCCTACGCTTTCGGTAGAAATCTAAATTTCACCTATATTAATTTAAAAACTTCAAAATAAAATAGTAAAATAATAATATAATAAAGCTCGCTAAAATTTGTATCGCACTTGGAATTTGGTTAAGCTTCGGTAAGATAAAAACAAAAAAAAAAACAAACAGGGCCTAAGCTTTCGATTTGGATCTCGTATCACAATAATACAATACCTTTATTGGGGGTAGAGTTCTTGATGACAAAGTCGCCATCGTCGTCTAGATCCTCGTCCTGAGAGATACTCTTGGCTGACTTTAGCATCTCCATGAAGCTCGGACTATTCTTTCCAGTCGGCCTGTCAATATTTCATTGGATCAATTCCACTAAGAATTTCATAATGAAACTGAAATGGAGAAAGAGAGAAAGAAAAATAGACGGACCGAGAGGATGAGAAACAGCTGAAAGTATTGTGCAGGTTGCTTGAAGATGATTGCGACGGCCGCTCTAAGGATGCCGTCCATTGGCTCGTGCTCGCCCGAGGTTCTGTCCGCCGCCAAAAATTAAAGAAATCAAATAAAAAAAAAAATTACAGAAAGAAAAGAAGCTCAATGATTTATTGTATGGGCTAAACAACTTAGAAGAGCCCATAATCTCAAGCCCAGTTTTTTAACGAACCCTCAAAAGTTCTCGCACTTTGCTTATCCATTTTCCTTTTCCTTTTCTCTTTTAATAAAGATATGAATTCTCTCGCGTTGTTTTCAATCTACTCTGCGTAAACCATATTTCATTGACAATTTCAGAAATTGAATCGTCAATATTACAAATACATACATATATCGTTGGCTACTTTATAATAAGTGTGCCATAAACAACAGTAAAAGCTTATTGCCACTTTTTGTCATAAATGAGAAAAACTTCCTGCAAGTTCATGTAGAGGATGCTACTACATGCCATTATTGGACTCTAGGCAACGTTTTTTTGTTTAAACAAAATAATATTATAAAAAAAGAAAAATAAATAATTGTGTGCTACTAAATAGATCCTGTGCATGAATAAGTTGGAAAAATTTTCTCTTTATGAATTGGGTTTTCTCTCATCGCACTATTTTATTTAAGAGACGCATCAAATATTTTTTTAAGTTTAATAGCAATGGAAGAGAAGATTTGAACCTGGATCTCTCAGCGGTAAGTTTATATATATTTCAATTACAACTAAACTATAATAAGTCACAATATCTACCCATTGACAATCAAAGTCAATATTAATTCAAATATTTTTATGTTTTCAAATCATTTTCTTTTAGCTATAAAAAAATTAAAAAATATACTACTTTTTTTTGTAATTTATACTTGCTGGGAGTAAATAATAAAAATTTAAAGCAGTAACTATTAAATGGTCAAACTCCAAAGGAGGTAATAGAAATAAAACTAGTTAAACAATAAATTAGATTACAAAATGAGATTTTCTTTTCCGTTCTTTTTTCTTTTTAAGCTTTACCAATTTCGTTTTCAAACAAACATACTACATAAATTTTCTCACCATCAGATAAAATATCAAAAATACAGATCTTATCTAAATATTAAATATTCGCTAAGCTCGACATTTTATTATTCCGAGACATGAATAATTAAAGAACAATATTAAGTTTTGCATGCATGCAAATGAGAAGGTTAATAGTTCTTACCATGGGGTCTATCTCCCACAATATTCTCCTTCCTTGTCTTTCCATTTTTAACTGCACATTCCTCCCACAGAGTGAACCCACTTCCCGTTGCCGCAAAAGAACTGTCGTTGGAGTTCTCATCATTTCTCTCGACGCTGCTACTTGATCGAGCACCAATGAAAACCGACCGCTCTGGCTTTGGCAGAACCCTCTGATCGAAATAGGAAACATGGCTTATACTATAAGTCCCAACTCCTCCCGGCAGAAGATGCTCAACGGTAGGTGGTGGGGCTGGTGGCGGCAGCCTCTCCATATCCGTCTCTTCCTTGGTACTGGCCTTTCTAATTCGTTCTTGTGGTTGCAAGAAATCGTGTGTTTTAAGATAACCACCTGTTTAATACGAAATTGAATCATAAACCCAAAATCAGCTAAGTCATTGTAAAATTTCTTCACTATATTAGACTGAAAAAAAGTGCCCACTTGGGACCCGAATCTCTCTCTGATATGCATAACCAGAAAGTGTAGATATTCATCTCAAAACTAATTGATAATAAGAAGAGTAACCTCTTTAAATGATGCATCTTTTGGATCACCAGTCTTGAATCAAATCTCAATTTCATTTTTGTTGGACCGAGTAATCATTTGAGTTTTTGGGTCCCGATATCATATTTGAAAGTTAGTGCATTTATTTCAAAATCATTTGACAATAAAACAAGTAATCAATCTTATCTTATAAATGCTTGGAGGACTTTCCACTTTTTAAAATGTGAGATAATGAAATTCTCAACGACCATGTAATTGGTTCCAATTCTCAACTCAGTTATTGTTGAAAAAAAGAAAGGAAGGAAGAAAAAAAAAATTCGTTCTTTTACTTAATCTAAAGTTTTATAAATTTTCATTATCTATTATCTGGAGTACAAATATAATAGACAAATGGTAGTACAGTCAACAAATTGTTTTAGATAAAGAACTTTATGAAATCCGCATAGAACATATATTTACTTTTCGAAATCTAAAATAAGTATCTTATTTTCCTTCCTCTCCCCTTTCATCCACCATGACAGTAAGTTTACGAGGAAAATAGTTTCATGCATCTTTTGAATCTTTAGTTCATTATTTAAATAACTATTTCATTATTTCATATTTATCGTGAGTTTCAAAACATGTAGTATTCTTTTGAATTCACAATTATCGAATATAAGCTCACTTTATATTGAATATTTAATTAACTTTAACCAACTATAGTAGTATATTAGATAAAATTGAAGTTTCATTTCATAATTAGTTGACAATAGAATGGTTTAAGGGCTTTAAGGACATGTTTGAATACGGCGGAAAAAAAATATAAAGAAAAGTAAAAATAAATTAATAATTGATAGATACATATAATCTTATGAGCCAAATATCTCTTTCATTTTTTTTCTCATACCATCACACCAACCATGTCTTATATCTTTTAATTATCAGAACTTTTAAATGACTTGACAAATATTGTCTATTTCAAGATTCCATCTGCACATGAACAGTATAAAATATATCAACCACATAGCTCTCAAATGATTTTGGACCCTAAGACGATATTTAGACATCCAAGAAGGAAAAAAAGAAAGAAGAAAAAAGAAAAATAAAAACCATATTTAGCTGTAGTGTGAAGAAATAGAAAAAAGTAAGAGTTGGGGATCATGTGAGATGTCAAATCAAGGTGATGTGAGGAAGGAGAAGAGGGGACCAGGACGCCCCACTCCAATCTAAAATTGGGCACTAGGTGCTACCTGCTGAGGCTACGCTTTTTTTAGATTTTCAGCAGCCTATGCGGTTCGCCCAGCAAGCCCCGCCCGAGACTACGCTTTTAAATGGTTCTTGGCCCCAGATCCATGATTCAATGCGTGTCACGTGCATATACGTTTCTCGATTTTCCCTTCCCCCACTTAAATATAACCCCCTCAAGCATATAACACATCATAATGTATACAGATATTATAAAATCAAAATTTAAATGAAATTAATTAATACCTTGTGGAGTTGGCCTTGGATCTAGCTGTGGACTTGAATGGGTGTACAGGGAGAGGAAGTCGTGTGTTGATTTGCTTCCTGTTCAAGCACGTACAAGATATATTCCGTTAGTTAATTTAATTTCCGTTAATAGATTTTAAATTCTTATCGCTATTTGGCTCGATATGGTTATTTAATTGTTGAAACTTAGAAAGTTGAATCGATATTTCTGGTGAAAAACAAATAGCTACGCAATCGAACTGGTTCTTGCAGAGACAATTGAATTTGAGTTAAATTTTGATTAACGAAAGAGAAGTACCTTCGGCTCCAAACGGACGGGGTTGAGGAAGTTCCATCGGAATTTTCGCCAATTTTGGAACTGAAGATGAATTCTCGCGGAACTCTGAAGTATATCGCTGCGAAAATTCAGAGCTCGATTGCTGAATTCAGGACCGAGTAAGAGCGATACAATTCTGGAATTAATTCTTAGATCCAAACCAGGCATGGAAAGCAGCCAAATAGAAAAAAATCTGGAGCAATTCTCCGGCTGCTGGAGATCTCCAAGACGAAGCGCTGACAATCTCTTTACAACAAAGCTAGGTTTTCTTCATCTCGAATTAGGTACAAGCTCTGGCGCAATTATTCCCGAATTCTGATCGTTTTCTCGAAAAAATTCACTTACGATCATCAAATTCCAGAAGAAATTATACTTCTACCAAAGAATTCTCCACTACCATAAAACGACGGCGACCGGCAACTACTTACGACGAAATTCAGAAGATCTATCATCCAAGATACAAATCAAAGGTAATTCCGCTATGAACAGTAAACAAGAAATTCATAATTCAAACAAAATTGAAATTCAAATAGTATTACCGTTTCCGATGCAGTTCCAGGCCTGGAGAGCTTCAACAGAGAGCGATAATAGAGTTTGATTCTCTGCAATTTTATCTTAGTTAATGAATTTCCTGAATTAATCAGAAGCTAGAACGCTTGCGAAGATAAAAATTGGCAGGAGAATTGGTTTCGATCTAAAATGTTGTTGGTGAAATTCAATGTTTGTGAGAGAGAGAAAAAAAGTTTCGGCGGAAGACGAGGCTTGAGGTCGGAAGAAACTCTTTCTTCTTTTTTTTCTTTTTTTTTTTTTCCATATAGTGACAGTGTGATCTTTTTATACACTCGGCCATTGTCCCACCTTCCGAATTGCAGGTAGTTGTTTCCCGTTTGATTTTACGACGCCGTTTGACTGACGACGTTGCGGCTGGATCACGGCGTCTATATTACAGTCCACGATTTTTTCCATCCCGTTTTCTTCTGTGTGGTTATGATTCACGGAGGGGAGAATAAACCAATTTCACGTTTTAATATTATTGAGAAAAAAAAAAATACATTTTATAGTAGGGATTTTTCAGAAATAAAAAAAAAACCAAACAAAGTTATTATACTAAAATTTTGAAAATATTTTCTATACTACCGATAAATATAAGTTATCTATCAGTAATTTAACTAATAAATTCAGATTTATTTTGCAAGTTCGTTATTATGGGTAGTTCCTACAAACGTTCGGACTAATGACGTATACAATACTTATTCTCGATGTAGATGCTAGATAGTTGGTTCTCATCCTTCAGAGACTAAGAGTGTAATAGGACCATCTGTCGACAGAAGGATCACCCTAAGATGATCATCACATGGCTATTGCGAACAATCAAATCAGATGGTTCTATTTCTCAATCTTTCTGACTTGCTCCTACGAAACTAAGGTCAAAAAAGATTGAGAAAAATCAATCTTTCACAACCATTGATGCACTTCGTCTTCAATCATTTTACTGAAAAAATGATAAATTTGAAATTTTTTTAAACGAATAAAAATTTGTTATTCATGATTTTTTTTTTTTAAATGATACAATTAAAATAGATGAATGAAAGATATTTATATCTTTAGTTTCCATTATAATTACTACTTCTGCTCGATTAAATGTCAATTATCTCATAGTTTATTTTTTATGATCAATAACCAAAACAGAAAATCAAAGAAATCGGATATAAAAATAAAAAAATAAAATCAATTTAAGGTAACAAGAAGTGACACAGCTAGTTGAATGCTTGTGTTCGGTAGGTGTGATCTCTCAATATCTCAAGTTTCAAATTTAACTGTGCCATTTAATTTGTAATCTTTATCTCTCTAATATCTTCTGGTGTCTGACCTAAGAACAAACGTGTTTATTCATATATATATATATATAATAGAGCAAAAGGCTTTTATATTAAAAAAAAAAAACAACAATTTAGGTGATTATAAGCAAGAATAAATAAGAGCGAAAATTATTTTTTTTAATAGATGAGGAAAATGTTAATGGTTATTTAAATTTTGTTTTGCATCAATTTGTTTATTTTATATTTCAAATATATTAATAAAGAGATTGTTGTATCTTGTACAATAGTTGAATTTACAAAATTTCAAAATATAGTGAATAGGTGTAATATAATATTCTTAAAATTTAAAAAAGTAAGATTATGTGATTTCAAATATAATGAATGGCTATAATCTAATATTATGAAAATGTCAAAAGTAAAATTATGTGATTTCAAAGATAATGAATTGCTATATTGGTTCCTTTATATTAAAAAAAAAATTGATTATAATAAAAATAATAATTTAGTTCATATGATTTTGAAAAATATAAATTCAAAAGTTTATATTATCTCTCAACCCTTTCAAATCATCTAAATAATTATTCATAAATAAATGAAATGATATATTTCTATTCAATTATTAATTTATTTCACATCAATTTTTAATAGCTAATCTCTACAAAAAAAAAAAAAAAAAAAAAAAAATCAATCACTTTTATATTTAACACTAATTGGTGTGGAAAAAAAAAAAGAAAACTCGACTAATTTTTCAATAAATATGAACGACATAAATTGTTTTTATATTTTATTAAAATTGTATTGATAAAGTACACAAGGGGTGGCACAGTTGGTTAAAGACTTGGGCTCGAGAGAGGTGTGCTCCTTCCCAATTCTAGGTTTCTGTGACAATCTTTTAATTCTAAATGATGAAATAATTGAATTCTAATTTTTTTTTTATTATTATTATTATAAATTGTACAAACATGAATTATAGATTTTACGATCATACAAACTAATTTTTAATTACATTAATTAAAGAATAATTTTAATTGAGTTAATGAATTTTAAAAAGTAAATTAACAAATTCAATACATACTCCAGAAACATGAAAAATTAAGGATTAAGGATACTAATTTAATGATGCCAAAACACCAACAACGGTGTCAGAGTAAGTAAGTAATAATGATCAGTGCACAAATCCCAATTACCAACTTAATTAATCAATAAATTAATTAATTACCTAATTAAAAGCTAAGGTTTGACTCTCTCAGTATAAATATCGTAGATTATAATTAATTAATTTAAACCGGATGATTTAATTTAATTCAGTCGGATAATGATTGCTAAAGTATTTGCACATAAAAGCAACAGGTTACAGCTTGGCGTGACAGTGTATTCACCAGTTTAATTATATTCAAAAAAGAAATAATATTAATACATATTGATTCATATCCCCTTTGAAATTAATATTAATTAATATAATATGGGTAATAATAAAATTGGAAGAACATGGAGCTCACATAAACAAGCAATACGCACACATATATTATATTATATCATATGTTAATTATTTTAAAATATAGTAACGCAAAGGAATCTTCGAGCCACAGCTACGCTCTCTTTGATTATGGTTTGTTTAATATAAAAATAAAAAGCATATTATATAATTATATTCTTCGAAAGTAACGGGTATAAGTTTTGTTTGCTTTGTTTTTGTTGTTTTTTAAATTAATAATGCTTTGCTTTTTCCCATCCGGTTAGTTTTTGTAGGTTTTTTTCAATGTCGCTACTTCATGATCTAACCTGCCGCCATAATTATTTAATTTCTCTTTTAATTATGTATGTTTTTATATATCGAAATATATTTTATTGAAACTAAATAATAATAATAATAATAAATCACCGTAAAAGCCTCGTATAAATGGAGATTATTGTTATCATTTATGTACACTTGATCTTCTTTCTTTTTTTTTTTAATCAATGTGAGATACTTTGTTTGCATCTTAACAAACGTTTTAATAATTTTGAATTATAGTTCATAAGCACATGACAGTAAAGTTTGTTGAAATTCTCAATATAGACGATGGTAGATTACTACTTTAATTAATTATTAATTTTGAAGTAGAATATCATACTATTTAGTTTTTTTTTTTTTGAAATAAATAGCACACGTTTTAATAGAGTTGACCATACGATAATAACTAAATTATTTAAAGTTATATTTTTTTGATAAAATGGCATTGTTAACTTGAATACTTCCGAACAATGGAACTAACGCGCTATTGATGGTATAAAAGGACTATTTTGATTGACATAAAAAAGTTTATAAACAAAAATAAGTGTAAAAGTAAATGAATACTTTATAAGATGATGAGTGGACACTCATCTCAAAACTAATTGACTTTTAGAAAAATAGTCCACCTTGTGTTATATATGGTTGGAAGACTTCCCACCTTACCGATGTGGGATATTATGAGATCTACAACAGTGTGAAATATACGAATAAATGTTTGTAATTGCATTTTTACTAGGTATCTAAAATAACAAATTTAGTTCGTTGCACTATATTCAAATGTGATTTTAGTTTTAACCTTTTTTTTTTTTTTGACGAGTTTCAATTAGTGGATTCGATTTTTTTTTTTCTTTTTAAAATAGTAATTAGTACTAAATAAGTTTTTAACTTAACAAAAAAATGACTTCATAATTGTGTATTGAGTTTTAATTAACAAACGAACATTTTTCGTAACAAAAGCATAATACGAATGTCAAAATTTACAAAAAGTTATATATACAAAACGTTCACTCACTAAATTAATGTTGTTGGTTATGGGTGAAATATTTCCCCCAACCTTTTGAAAAGGACCAAGACTACTCGAGAGTCGGCAAGAGCTAAGTATGACCATCACAAGGTCGAACATAGACATCAAGTCCAACACTTAGGAGTCGGCTGGTATTAAGTCTGACCCCAAAAGGATCAGCTAAAGAGGTCAATTGTAACGCATGTGGTTCATAATTTGGATTGGGTTTTTGAATCCAAACTTGACCACTGCGAGCACTGATATTCACTTTCCTTTTTTCTTGCGACCTGGCTACATTACGTGATTAGTCTTACCAACTCTTAAGAGCGAAGACAATCCCTACAAACTAGCACGAGTCCTTTCATCATGTTTTGTTCTCACTCGAATTAGTCATAAGAAAAGTCACAAGACATCGACAATTCTAGTACTATTCCAATCTAAGCAGGCTTAATTGTGAATTTCTTACGATTGTTAATTCCAATCTAGTTAATTATGTCCTTGCTAGTTCAAAAGAAAAGTCACAAGAGTCACCACATCAAAAATGTCCTTGCTAGTTGATTTTACCGATATCGAAAGGGTTAGTCGCGAGTTGTTTTTATTGTTTGAAGGTACTCTGTTTCAAATATCAAGTCACGGGATCGATAGTGAAAATAAGTATTCGATTCTTATTTATTTGATAACAGCTTTTAGGTAGTGTTCGTGGTCTCTCTCAATTTTATAAAAAAAATGATTTTATCTATTAAATAAAATAATTAAATAAATTTAAAAAAAGTTAAATATTTTGTTTGAATTATGACGTAATGGATGGGAAGGAGCGGTGAGTGAGTGGGGCAAAGCTAGTTGAAGTTGACCTGCAGCTCACGTGCAAAAAGAAACGCAGAAAACGACGACGTTCGTAAAAAAACTGCGGATTAGCACAGCCGACCAAACCCCTGCAACTCTCTGCTCTTGTCCTCTTACGAATTTTATTGAAAAAAAAAAAAAAAAAAAAAAAAACTCACTTACACAATATAACCTTTTATTATTATGTTCATAAAGTCCATTTTATTATTACAACAAATTAAATCACTAAATATTTTGTATGATTAAAACAATTTTGTTATTCTTTATTTACTCTTACACATTTATTAAAATAAAGTAATGTTTTCAAAACTAAAATATCGAGCTCTTTTCATAATCATTTGTTATTTATTTATTTATTTGAAAAATATATATTTTGTACTAACATTTTATACAAGTCGTTTCATTTTTTCATGGAATAAAAAAAATCACACAACAATAAACGCAATATCTGGCATGTCATGTATTTATGAGATATTGCACTGCACCAAGAATGATACGATACAAAGTAAAATCGGAAAGAGGTTTGTCCGTTGGAAATAGACAGTTAAGTGCCCTAACAAAGAGCGTGAGACATGGTTTAATGTATTAATCTTAAGTAGAGTAACCATATCGTAGATGTAATTCCATTGGTTTAAGATTAATCCAGTTGGTAGATATGCAATGCAAAGACGCGATCTAATTTTCAAACAAAATCGTCAATCGCCACAGAATTATTTCCACTAACGACCACACATCCTCTACATAACCTTTGAACTCATCAATCCATGCTCGAGGAGCTTAACAAAGACCGTACAACATTGCTTTGTTCAACCGCCATACAAATGTTAGATAAATAGAGTAAAGAAATCATAATAGTCGATATATAAAGATAATCTTATTCAGTGTGTAATTGAGGGAGACATTATTGAAGACAAATCGGTAGATAGATAAACCACCCATGAAACAAGCAATCATCTCAAAACTCACAACACAAAACTACCACACAAACAACAACCATATACAAACCTCTTTTCAAGAACCATAAAACAAACAAGTATTTAATTCTAAACACTCCATTAAAACTATCAAACAAGCGAGCTATTACGAAAACAAAAATCTCTAAACACTCCTAATAACTCCTCATACCTAAACACTCAAAACAAACACTCTATAAAACCTCAAACGAACACTTGAGAGTAATGCATAGATTTCGAGTATATTCTTAAAATAAATACAAGACATGCTTTTAGGGCGGTTATGGTATTATATATTATAGCAATTAAATTAAATGTAAAGTAATGAAAAAGTCAATTGATAGTCCCAACAAGGTTAGGGTCATAGACACCTACTAGTGCTACACATATACAAATAGTTCCAAAGTAACAAAAGATTCTTGTACAGATAAACGTCTATGATCTATTCACAATGCATAGGTGCATACACTTCTTGTTTAGATTTTAAAACAAAATATCATAACATAATTTTAAATCAAATAAAATATTAGCATAAACATTATTATTAAATCTTACTATAGTCTCTTTCCTTTACCCTTTATGTGCATTAATTAAATTAATCTCCATCATTATTACATCTTTTATATGTCACGACAAAATTCTTTTATTTTCTTTGTTATCTCTATAGAGTTATATCAAACTCAAACAAAAATGGATTCATAAGTTATTTGTAAGAAATCTTTATAAATAATTATAATTAAATTTATCAAAATCTACTCATTAAGTTTTTGAATCGATGGTTTAATCATATAAATTAAAAATTATACATAATTTAGGCATGGTATTTTAGTTCATTTAACATGAATTTTTAGAGTTTAATGAAACACAATATAATAGTTCACATTAATTTGTGGTATTTGATAGATTAAATGTGTGTCAATTAATTATTGGGTTCTTTATATTCATAGCCATATGGAGAAACCTATTTACATTCATGCCAAAAAAGTAATTTAATTGTAACCATATCAATTTCCATTTTTTTGAATTTAATAATACATAGGATTTGACTAGAATACCCTTAATAATTTAGTTTGAAATTTACCTA
>JBBMEG010000009.1:11887438-11902145 GCA_037832605.1 Cyclanthera cordifolia | reverse complement strand
TAAATAAGGAAAATTACCATATAAGTGCAACAAGGGCAAAAAAGAGATTGGCATTAAAATCATTTATGTATAAAAAATCATTTGAATATCTTTGCAATTAAGATCAATTTGAGATAAAAATGTAATAATTATTTCCTACTTGAATATCCATGTTAAATTCCCTTAATTATTTAAGAATAGACAACATAGTTTTTCTTAAAAAATAATTAGATCCCACGAGCCCTACATAGACGACAATACTGCTCTCAAGTAATTCGAGAGCCAAACAATGAAACTACTGCGCCACCAATCCTTCCGGTCAATTAAGGTTGGTACTTAAATATTGTGAAAATTAAGTAATTTTCACCGTGACAAATATTTAATTATGGGGTAGGTTTTTTTTAGTACAAATTGGAGAGGCAGACACAACAAACCATACATAAAGACACTACTGTTCTCAAATAAATTGAGGTTATAACTTTTTTTTTTTAGTAAAATATGGGAAATGGGACATAACAAACCCTACATAAGGGCACTACTGCTATAAGATAAATTGAGAATTAAATATCAATTTCACGGATCAAATCCATAAGACTCGTGTTGAACTGAAATAACATTAAACAATGAAACTAATATCTCACCGATCCATTTAATAAAGGTAGGCTATTTCAAACACATACATATTTAAAATATATTTAACAAAATTTTCTTTGTAATTTATCATTTTTTATAATATTTAACATAAAATTATTGTTTAAGCAAAACAAGGTGAAAGGTGAATAAATTGTTGGCGCGCTATTTTAAGTAAAAACCGTACGATACGAGCGGGAAAGTTGTTTCGGGAACCAGCAAAAGCGACCGCGAAAATGGCGGGACTTGGTAAAGTGGATGAGGTGGCAATAAAATAACAACATCGTAAACAATTGTTAATTAATATTTAAAAAGAAAAAAAAAAAAGAAAGAAGAGGAACTGTGAGTTTTTAATTTAATATTGAATATTTATGGATTGGTAACAGAACAGAACAGACTGTTTCCCCCGTAACATAAACATTCTCTGGCGAATGGAATCCGTTTAGGGATCCGTTAACAAATCATAAGCGCGTGACTGTCGCATAATACCCAATCAAACGGTTGATTACTTTAATTTAATTACAGCCTAACGAGGTAATTAATTATTAGTTTAATACTCACGGTCTTCGTTTCAACGGACACGTGGCGGATTCCCCGTTTAATCCGGAAGCATCACGTGATTTTGTTAAAATGTCTGCCCACCACATCCTCGGTCCTCACCCCCTTCTTCTCTCCCTCACGTGGCCAACTCAGCACACTACGTTGGCAGTACCCACTTTTATGTTCTTTTAAGTCATTCTTTTTTATTTATTAATAAATAATATATTTCTGGATTTATTTATTTATTTAGTTTTATAATTTTGTGGATAGTTCTTTGTTTATTTTGGATAATTACCGAACAATAAAATTTTATATACATAACTTAATATTATTTAATTACAAGGAATAAAGATTGTTCTTACCTTCACGATTCTTCCCATTGTTAAAGATCATAAATTCAATAAATATTGTGATGAAAAATGGTTATGAAAATATTTTTTTTATGATTTTTATGTTTTTTAATATTAAAATATATTTAAGGATTCATCAAAAATTATAATTTGTTACATTTTGATATTGACGTTTCATATATTATATATTCGTGTAAAGTTAATGGAAGACGATAATTCACGTCTAATTTTAATACGGTATTAGAGGCTCTCGATATCATAGATGGTTATTTGACGATTTTGTGAAATATGTTTAATTCTTATGATGCACGTTTTTCATAATATAACAGTATATTATATATAGTTTGCGACGTGAGTTGTAGAGTTTGTCATGTGATGCAATAACGCGAGTATATTATTAGCGGTTGTAGTCTGCTCACAATAGTTTGACGATTCGAGAAATCCGTGCGATTTGTGTGATGCAATTAATTCAATATATTATTTCGTTATATTCAGTTTGACAGTGATATTTGCATCAAATATAACATTTGTGTGTGCGACATGCAATAACTTTTATTTTAAGTTGGCCATAAGTATTTATACGTTTCAAATTTAAGGGAATTGTAAGTAATAAATAGTTGCACTGTTCTTTATATTTTCTAATGATTTAACATTTAAATATTAGTCAATATTAATTAATAGTCGGTGAAATTTAATATTGGTATCGCAATCTCTATAAAATTAGATATGATTATTTGTCGATAGGTAAGCTCATTGTCAATCAAACAGTGCATGTTTTGCATCTTTATAATCAGCAATGTGATCAATGAAAATTTTATGATATTTTATCGCGCGCGCGATTCATGCGAAGCACGCACTCTATTAGTGACATGTGTCCTGTTTGACGACTCGATCGACAACCGTTTGAAGATCCCTACGATGCAAGAGAAAATTTTAGGCATCTCTCCAAACTTCAACAAGAATCTCGAATTTCAAGATTATATGTGATAATGATTTGATCAATTTTCACTCTTTATATTTAAAATTAAACTTGTCAGAAACATATTATTTTATATAAATAAATACGTAAATTCTAATCAAATTTCTTACCCAACAAACATATTTGAAAATTTGTGTTTTTTATATTAATAAATTTAGTTTGATTGTTTAATAACCGCGAGTAAATTAATTTATAGGTTAAAGTAATAAAAAATAATGCGTGAAAATCAGCTTAAATTTTATAAACTAAAAATAAAATATTTCACCTATTTTTTTTTTTTTACTTTCATATATATCTTTTTGAATATTAAGTTTTAAAATATATATGAAAAATATAAGTTTTAAAAGTAAATATTTTTAATTTTTTGTAGGTTTTTTCTATCTTAATTTTTGAATGTCTGGAGTAACTTATTATACCTTTGATTATAATAATAATTATTATTATTATTAAATGATGGTTTAACTTTACTATATTTTTACTGTCAAAAAAAAAAAAAAATTATACCATATTTTTGTAATTACCATTAATTTGCACATGTGATTATTTGTATAGTTTTGGATGAATTAAATTTAATTTGGCCATGTATTTATTTAGCCGTTGTCCTTCTCATTTGGGTCGAAATTAATTAGACTGATCAAAAAGTGTAGACAGCCTATCCCACAGCTAAACACCACACCCTCCAATCTTTTCTCAAATCCCAATCTCTACCCCTTTTGACAAGTCATATAGTATGCAACATTTTATATAAATAATAACGACTATAGGTTATACAAATTAATATAATATAGTTCTACCGAATAACATGTTTGATGAAACTATATGCCAAAAACACGAGGTTTGTTTTCCGTTATTTTTGTACGTTTTAAGTTTTTTACTAGGCTGCACAGTTGGTTGAATGTTAGAAATTTGAACTATGCATTATTTGAAGTCGTGGTTTTGACATTAAGCTTGTTGAATTATGTTAAGTTATTGATCTACTCAAAAGTTTTAAGTTATGTATTGTTGTAAATTTAATTATATCGACCGACATTCTTTGTTATTTGTGGATTTTGAGATTTGAGGAATCTATTGCAAGTGAAATCAATTTTAAATACTTGAAAACGATTTGGTAGATACTCGAACTCGTGACTTTCTACTTTGATATCATGTTGAATTATGTACATAATTGAAAATGATATCAGAGTTCATAAATTCTAATATTTATTCGATTTCAATAAATATGAAATCGAGATGTAGTTATGTCCACACTATCTAGTTTCTAACATGATATCAGAGCTCTAGGTTATTAGTCTCCTGAAAATTTCGAGTACCCCACTCAAGCGGGCAAAATACTTAAGCGGGCATTTCATGATCCCATAGAGTTGGATATTCAGACCCAAGCGAGTGAACCAGAACGGGTATTATTTCGGTTCACAAATTCGGATCTAGTACTCAAAGATAGCTTTCCCATATGGCGTCATCCATCTTGAAAGGGCATGTTGGAGATTGTTGAATATACTTACCTTCCACTTTGATAGGATGAAGGTTCTTCAACATATATATAAAGATAGAGTGGGCTACTCTTTTATTTACCAATTGATTTTGGGATGAATATCCACACTATCTAGTTTCTAACATATATAATTCAATATTCATGAAGTCAAAAGAATCACCATCTGTATAGAGCGCGTTTTAAAATTCTCGTTATTATCTGAAAATAGAATAGTGAAAATTATCATAATATACATGGGCTATATTTTTTTCTATTGTCGATTAATTTTAAGATGTTGGTGCATTTTTTAATAAATTCATAATTGTACATGTATCATGATATCATAATTCAAACTCACAAAGTTCTCAAAATCATAAATATAGATGATCTAAGTTTAATTTTCTAGATGCATGTGATAATAGATGGGAATTGTCAGTGGCATAACGTGAGGGGACCCTTTGCTTTCGTATGTTTATTTATTTTTATTTATTATTATGTTTTTTACGTCCTAAAAATAGGGAGAACGGTAGGCGGATAGGATACTAAGCGATGTCGTTTTAATTGAGTGGTCACTGCACGTGATTCTCCCCAACCCTCTCACGTGCCCTCATCCTCTGCCCTTCATCTTCTTCTTCCACTTCTCGCGTGCGGTGGGGACCTTTCGCCAAAACACCAAACCAACGCCCCCCACTTTTCACTCCGTTTCCTCCCCGTTAACGGCTTCCGTTACGTTCTTCCATTGGTCGCCCTTAACAATATTGTAATTCAAGGATTTTTATTTTTTTATTTTTTTGGTTACGATAATGCGATAGGAAAACTCGAACTCGTAATTTCATAGTTACGTGACAATGTTAATACCGTCGAGCTTTATTCTTATAGACATGAAAAGAGTTTATTTTAAATATTGGATATTTTTTTTGTTAGATTATATATATTGGAAATTTGCACTAGTAAGTTTTTAATTTTTTTTGTTTTTTTTCAATTATTTTGAATATTTAAATATTTCGATTTATATTATGAATAAAATTATTTTGATTGGTTAAAAAATAATTCTATCAACAATATCAATAATTCAACGACATTTTTATGCTATATATGATATTACTACAACTAATGTTAATATGGATAAATGATATTAGCAAAACTTGTTAGCTTACCGGAAAGTACTTCGTTGATATTTTTCATCATTTGTGTAGATAATAATTGGTCACATAATTATATATAAAAGATGATAATTTGACTAATGAAAGATAAGTGATAAATTGAAGATGTCGTACGTTATTATCCATACAAATAGGATGAAAAGTAGGTACAGATATCCCGAGAAGTGTAAACGAGATTTTCTCAAATGATATATATTGTTTACATAGTTCACATGCTACACATTAATAATCACCAAGTAATGTTATTTTGTACTTAAAAATATAATTTTAGTCTTTAAATTTTGAAGTTTATTTCATTTTTAGTTCGTAAACTTTTAATTTTGTTAGGTTGTAATTTATAAATTTTCAAAAGTCTAATTTTACTCTTTAAAAATTATAAATTTTGCATGTTAAAAAAAACATATAAGTTTGTTATATTTCGATTAATAATAGTAAAAATAAAAGTTGAAATTTGGTCCCATTGATAAATTTTTAATTTAATATCTATTAAAATCATTTGAATAATGTTACTAATTTTAATATAAGTAAATAAATTTCAGGAACACATCTCTAAATTTCATAGAAAATATTAATCTCGAAGGAAAAATACAAAAAGTAAAAAAAAAAAAAAGAAGTTAAATTAAACTTAAAAAATTCAATATCAAAATAGAAAAAAATATTAAAATTCACATATTAATTAACGAAGTATTTTAAAATTTAATTTTTATTATCTCGTATTCTCGTTCAATCAATTATTAATTTATTTTTACTTTCTTAATTTTATCCTCACCCCAATACCCAACATGACAATTTAAATGATTATTGAGTAATTTACTTTGGTTATACGATAATATTGTCAATCTTCAATAATTATAATATTAACCTGCAGGAAATTTTTTGTCACGCTGAACATACAAATGTCGTAACTTGATTTGCTGTCTATTATAAAGTATTTATTTTAAATTTTCTTTAATCCACTTTTCGAGTTCTAACTGGCGACCACCTTATCAGCTTTTTATATCTACTTCAATTGACCCATTGCTTAATTCTTCCATTTTTTATTATTAATATTTTTATTTAACTCGCTAGATTCGAGTCATATGTTCTCTTCAAGATTTTAAGCTCGAGACCCGCCTTTGATGTTTCAAATATTAAAGATGATAACCCTACTCAAAACTTCACATTGAGGTGATATTGTCCACTTTAGACATATGCCCGCATGACTTTGCTTTTGGTTTCAATACCCAAAACGCCTCAAATAAATGAAGATGGTTGCCAACATTTATATACACATGATCTTTCTCATGAATTCTAACCGATGTAGGACACTTTGTTTGCATCCCCACCATCAAAAAAAAAAAAAACTCGTCTGATCCCACGTCGAAACAAACACGAAAACAATTTATGGATAATTAATTCATAAAACAATAGAAATTTGTTTTTCTTTCCTATGACATAAACTCATTTGCGAATAATATTAATAAAAATAAATAGCATGACAAGTTGATTTTAATATTTGATAATAATTATAATGAATTATTTTATTAAATCTTTTTAATTCTAATTCCTCTAATAACCTTAGTCCAAAGAGATGTTACAAATAAATGTAAGGAGAGAATGTAAAGTAATATTTTAGCACGTACTTGAAATTTGAATTAATGGATAAAATGAGAAGGTATTGATAAAGAGAAAAAGAGAGAGAAATAATAGTACGGGGGGAGGCACGTGCCGAGCATGCGAAGGGGGCGTGGGCGGTGGGATATCTGAATCTGTCCATTTCTCTTTCTCGTGACGGCGTCACGTGAGGAGAAATCAGCCGGGTAGGACCCACACATTTCCGACCCGACCCCACCCAAAAGCAGAGGCCTTGCAATGGTGGAAATTGTAATTTTATAATTTCTTAATTAAGCTTAAAAAAATAAAGGGAAAAATAAAAGAAAAATAAAAGAAAAGAGAGAAGGGTAGTGGGAGCATGTGCTCGCTTTTTCACAGTGACCTGTCCCGTATGGGTCATTTTTTTTAGATCGCTCACAGGGTTTTCTGATGACGTGTCTTTTCTCTCACGTGCTTTGCCACGTGATATATATTGTTTTTGCTGGCTGGATCTCACATTCTACTCCCACATTTTTGCTAAATTATACATTTTATTAAAAAATATTAATTCATATCATTTAAAATTATAGATTTTAATTCATATAATTTAGACAAATAAAAAAATAAAAATTTAATTTTTAAGATTTGATAAAATTAAAAAATATGTTTCGTGAATTAAATATATACAAGTAGTTATTTATGTGTTTAATGATAAGTGTAAGATACAAAATTAATTCAATATAAATTATATCTAAATATTTAATTCGTCTACAATTTATGAACAAAACTTTTTTAGGTTTTATGCACTAAATTATATATTTTCAGATTATAAAAATTAAATTCTATATTTATCAAAATCTAGATTTTTAAATTATATGAAATAAATTTTAATATTCTTAAATATATAGTCTAAATTTACAATTTTTTTAAAATTATTTTTTACATGGTTTATTTATTTTTGTATATTTATGAATGGTTATTCATAAAAAAATGGAATACTTCCAGGAATAGTAATTACTCAGTAGGCCTTAAACTATTGCTATTTTCAATTTGGGCCTGACGTATTCATGACCAATCTCAAGACCCAGTCTTGCAAGTGAAAGTTGATTTGCTTGTAAAGACGGTGCAAGTATAAAATTAAAGAATATATGGTTTTTTCAAAAAAAAAAAAAAAAAAAAAAAAAAAAACTAGGTTTTTTTGTTTAGTACAAGTGGGGAGGGAGATAACAAACCCTATATAGAGGATACTATGAAGATTCAAATCACTGTTCGAATTTATGCTAATGCATTACTGGTGCCGAGCTATGCTCGCTTTAGCTTAAATTACTGGGTTTTAGTTGCAATGTTCAATTTTAATTCTAGGAGTTATAAGCTATGCTACAACAAACTCAGTTTTTTCCGCCAAAGCGAGCATTGCTAAGCTGACACTACTGATGTATTAGCATCCACTCGGTCAATGGTTCGAGCGCACAATTTTATTCTAAAATCGCATGTAGTTATAAATGGGCCGTCAGAGAAATATACTCGGCTCAAGAAATATCAGTGGGCCGTCATATAAATTGACCCATTATAAACGGGCCTAGATGCTTCGACAGCCCACAATTTATAGTAATCTGGAGAAGGCCCATTATTCTCCGTTGGTATAAAATCTGCCGGTTCCCGCGAAATCTGAAATGTTCATCAAATTTCCCGCCCAAAAGAATAGAGACGCAGATAAAAAGAATCGTCGACCAACGCTGCAATTTCCGATCTTCGCTGCACCGGCGAAACGTTAACAAAAACTGTAAGATTCTCAGTTCGTTTACTGTATTTGCTATGAAAATCCGATCGGTGAAGCTCCGAGAAGCCCACAAGGCCGCCATCAATGGCAAATCTTCGTTCTGCTCAGTCCTGTGGGATCAACAGGCCTACCATATTGTCACCGCTTCTTCTTCTGAATCCGCCATATCTATCCATGATTCTCTTCTTCCTTCCAGTGACCCGAAGATTATTCATCATCACCGCGAAGGGGTCACGGCGCTGGCTCTTAGCCCCAATTCCACCTGCCTTGCCTCTGGATCCATGGATCGATCCGTCAAGCTCTACAAGTTTCCTGGTAATTTTTCTGATATTCAATTTAGTGAGAACTATATACTATGTGTTTTTTTCCGATCGCTTTAGAACGTGGAGTATCTGAATTTGATTTCTAGGTTAAGGCGTCGGCGATGTTAGACCTTACTTAAACTGCTTCAGTTAATTGTTAAATAAGAATGTTAACTTTCAGATCTGCCGAAATCTTGGAAGGCGTACTTCATTTTTTTTTAAGTTGGTTTACTTCCACAAGAAATGTATTATAGGATTGGTCTATTTAGATTCCCATTAAATTTATATGGTCAATGGCTTGCAGGTGGTGAATTTGAGACCAATATTACAAGATTTACGCTGCCAATACGTGTCCTTGTGTTTAATAAGTCCGGAAGCATATTGGCAGCAGCTGGCGATGATGATGGCATCAAGCTAATTAACACGATCGATGGTTCGATTGCAAGAGTTCTGAAAGGACATAAAGGATCCGTTACTGGGTTGGCGTTTGACCCCAAGAGTGAATACATGGCGTCGGTGGATTCAATTGGAACTGTAATTATTTGGGAACTCCAATCTGGAAGCATAATACATAACCTTAAAGGCCTAGCTCCTAGCACAGGTACGGATCCTTCTGTAATGAATGTTGTCTGTTGGAGCCCTGATGGAGAGATGCTAGCAGTTCCAGGTTTAAGAAATGATGTTGTGATGTATGATAGAGATACTGCTGAAAAGCTGTTTTCATTGAGGGGAGATCACACACAGCCTATTTGTTTCTTGTCATGGTCACCAAATGGGAAATACATGGCTACTTCTTCCTTGGATAGGCAAGTTCTGATATGGGATATTGATCAGAAGCTGGATATTGACAGACAGAAATTTGATGAAAGAATATCTTGCATGTCATGGAAGCCAATTGGTAATGCATTGGCTGTTATTGATGTCATGGGCAAGTATGGGGTATGGGAATCAGTTATTCCATCTTCTATGAAACCTCCAACTGAAGATATCCCTAAATTGCAATCAAGGAATAGCAATGGCTTGCTCTTGTTTGATGAAGAGGACGAGGAGCCTAGTGCACATGGAAATTCGAGTGACCTTGGAGAAGATAGCCATTATGAATCTGAATTTCCAACTCGAAAAAGGTTGCGTAAACATTCAACTAATGAAGAAATCTTTGATGAGGCTGATAGCGAAGATTCTAACTTGATCCCAAAGTTGGAGTCTCGTAAGATATCACATCGAGTTAAAAGGGAGAAGACAGGCAATATTGACGATGGAGATATAAGCATGGCAACCTATAGTAGATTGAAACTGCAGGAAGCATTTCAACCAGGAGCTACTCCCTTGCAGCCTGGAAAGAAACGCTTTCTGTGTTACAATATGCTCGGTAGTATAACAACTTTTGAACATGATGGGTACTCCCATATAGAGGTAATCATAAGCATTCAACTATCTTTTAAGTTTCTGCTGTATTGTCACTTCCTCTCGTTCGTAGATTATGTACTAAGACACCTTGTAGGAATAATATTTACTACAATACAACCTTCATGTATATTCTGAATGATTGGTGTAATCCATTTCAGGTGGATTTTCATGACACTGGCAGTGGCCTACGAGTTCCTTCGTTGAACGATCATTTTGGTTTTACGATGGCTGCACTGAATGAAAATGGCAGCGTCTTTGCAAATCCTTGTAAGGGTGAGAAGAATATGAGCACTTTGATGTATCGCCCGTTTGGTAGCTGGGCAAATAACAGCGAGGTTAGTGTGGTTTCACTTTATTAATGATGCAATTTATGCAATCTTATAAGTTCCCGTGTATATGTTTTTCCCACAAAACTTTGCTGACTTTGCTATTACTGTAAAATCTTAGTGGTCTATGAGATTTGATGGAGAAGAAGTTAAGGTCGTGGCAGTGGGTACCGGATGGGTGGCTGCATTTACAAGTCTTAACTATCTTCGCATCTTCACAAATGGTGGTTTGCAGGTCCGTCATTCAGATTTCTAAACTACTTTGCACATTTGCAACTCATGCATCCTTACGAGGAGATATGATTCAAATTGCAGCAAGCAATTATCTTGACTGGGAACTGAGCTAAATGCCAACTCTTTCCTTCACTATGAATTTTAAAGAACTATGAAATCTTGCTAAAACCAATGATTTTCTTCCTTATTATCATTAAACGAAAAAGTTAAGCCAAATTTAGAAACTGTGATGATGGTAAACTCAGATCTTTCAAATAATAATTTTGCTGTGTATGGCTTCATTGCAGAAACATATTCTTTCCCTTGATGGGCCAGTGGTAACTGCAACTGGCTTCAAGAATGAGCTTGCATTTGTGACTCATTCTTCAACCTGTCTTCCCTCAAACGACCAGGTTCACACTTCATCATACTTTCCTCTATTTTTAGCTTGTTTGATTCACGGAATCAATGCTTCATAATTCTGTTGGTATGTTGGATTTATATTGGACATTTGGGAAGTTGTTATTGGTTTGAGTTGGCATATTTTTAGCACCATTCATAATGTGAAGTATCACTGCTATAGTTGGTAAAAGTTTATAATCTTAAAGTAATTCTCTAGCCTGTACCTCATTCTAAATATGCAGATGCTAGAGTTCAGGATATTAAACGTCTCTGATGGAACACAGCTTTTAAGAGGGCGTTTGCCATTAACTCCAGGTTCATATCTTGCATGGTTTGGATTCAGTGAAGAAGGAAAATTGAGTTCCTATGATTCCAAGGTACGTTAGCTATGCTGTCAAGTAATTTGTCGGTATACTTCAGTTGGTTATTGCGAACTATGGATCTTATATTTTCTTACCTATGTTTATAGGGTGTTCTGAGAGTGTTTACAAGTCAATACGGTGGCAGTTGGATGCCATTATTCAGGTTCATCAAGAAGCTAAAAAGTTTCTTTGTATCCCTTAGAAGTACAAGTTTCATCCTACCTTTTTATAGTCCTTTCTAAAATTAATATTTGCTGTGCAGTGCCCGTAAAGAGAGGAAGTCGGATGAAATTTGTTGGGTGGCTGGTTTGAACGCAAACAAGATGTTCTGCGTTATATGCAAAAGTCCAGACGCATACCCACAAGTAATAGAGATAAACTATAGTCTCTGAAACTCACTACTGTATATCAATTGCTGAGCTCAATTTCTGTCTGTTTCAGGTGACACCTAAACCAGTTCTTACTCTGTTAAATCTTTCATTGCCTCTAGCACTCTCTGACCTGGGTTCAGAAGCACTTGAGAATGAGTTCATGTTGAATAATATGCATCTCACTCAGGTCAGCCTGTCGCTTCCCAATCTTTGTTCTAATTTTATAGCTTTTAGCTCTCTGTATAGCTATCAAGATTCTCACTTGTGACAACATCCATTAGCGGGAAGGTTCTCATCGGCAGAAACTAATCTCGATAATTGGCGTCATGCTTTTGAAATTTCCCTTTTAAAATACGGCTTTCTTTTTTCATCATCATGAATTAGCCTAAAAATCTAAGAGATTATAATTTCAAGGTGGCCGCTTAGATCATTTTTTAATAAGATCATGCGGTTTGTCATGTGAGAATAGTCGATACACTTTTTTCATTTTGCTGTTTAACGAATGTAAGCATGGCTCACAGGTCCATGGGAGAATGGAGGAAATGGCATTACGTGGGTTCTACGACACGGCACTGGATGATGAGGCATTCAGTATTGAAGCCGCTCAAGACAGATGCATATTAAGGCTTATTGCTTCCTGCTGCAATGGTTGGGATTCACAACTTTATAACGTCTGGACAGTTTTCATTTCATCATCCTTCAGGGCTTCTGTTCTGCTTCTTACTGGGCATGATGACTTTTTTCAGGTGATAAGCTTGTCAGGGCTACCGAACTTGTAAAACTTTTGTCGCTGGAGAAATCAGTCAAGGGTGCAATTAAGCTAGTTACAACTTTGAAACTTCCAAACTTGGCGGAACGTTTTAATGGCATACTAGAGGTAGGCCTATTAGCCTTGCATCTTGTAAGATTAAATTATAAATTTAGTCCTATGATTTGAAAAATGTTTGAAAGTTCTCTTGATTTTAAAGACTAAATTTTAGTCCTTATGGGTTGGAGAAAGTTAAAATTTAATCTATGATTTTAAAAACTAGAATTATTTTCATCACTAAGGAGTGAAGCGGTGATTTTGACTTTTGAAACCTACTCGTGACATTAATTTGTAAACGCCTACCGTGTCTCTATTCCTTCGATGTCTCTTGAGTATTGTGGAGCAAAACTTTGATTTTTCGGTTAAAAAAAAAAACTAGAATTGTTTTCATTATGATTGACAAATTAAGTATGCGACAGTAACTTCCTTGCGTAAGCAATGTGAATGAAATTTTATCGAATTAGTCACTTAAATTCACATCATTATTATTGATACACCAATATCTAACTTCCATATATTTAGTTTGCTAATGATGACAAATGTCAAGATTATTTATTAGGTTTTATTAAACCATAAGAACTAAAGATATAGTTTTTAAATCCATAAAAACTAAATTCTAACTTTCTCCCAACTATAAGAAAAAAATAACTTTTAGAATCCCAAAACTAAAATCTAGCTTCAAACTATAGATACAAAATTTTACAATTTATCCCTCTTTTAATCTTAACAATGAAGTCTCATAATTATAAATATGTTTTTACCTTTCCTCAATTTTTTCCCAATATCAGGAAAGGTTGCTTAATGAAACTAAAGGGACCGTAGAAACCAGCCTTTCAAGACCGAACTGCAATGGATTTGTCTTATCAAATGCTGCAACTTCTGCGGTAAAAGCCAATATATCCGAAGTTACTCTTCCATCTTCGCCTAAACTCTCGGCTCCTTTGTTTACAAAGAAACTCAGGTCTGAAGGAGCAAAATCCAATTCTGGAAAAACAGAAGATAAGCAAACTTTAGGTGTAAATGAGATAACAAAAATGCAGAGCACCAAGGGAACAGAAAAGAGTGGAGGCAACGACAATGAATCCGACGCAAAGAAAGCAGTGTCATTAAGTAAGTTAGAATCCAACCTTGATAAGTCATCTAATGTTCAGAAGGTGAAGCCAGGATCTGTAAATCCGGTTCAATGTAATCGCCCGTTAAATCCGTTCTTGAAGTCGTCGATCAAGTAAGCTCTCCAACCCGAACATTTTTTACATTATAGCGTTAGTCAAATGGGCTGGTTGATCTCAAACCACACATTCTTGCCTATTCTTCTTATGCTTGCATTTATTGTTTAGAATGTGTAGGAAGATTATTCAGTGTAGGAATTAAGAAATAGATCCTTATGTAATTATTAGTTTGCCTGTTTAGTAACCTTTTTGATTGTCATGAATCTACAACCAATGAGAATGTACAGTAAGTGGAGTGGCTAAACCTCTTCATCAATTATTATTATTTTTTATTTTATTTTCCAATGTATGCATACACTTAGCTTATGTTTTTTTTATCTTGTTTCCAATTTATCATTTGACATGTGATTAAAATGATGTATTAATTTATTTATATTTTTCTTAAATATTGCTAGTAAGTAGTACTTAATGAGAAAAAGTAAACATCATTACTTTTTTTCTCATGAATTGAGACATTGAATTCTAGTCAAAAGGTCGATAGCTCTATTCAATTTGACATTTAAGCATGAGTTAGAAATTTTAAATTCATAAACTTTTGGTTTTGCTTGCTTTCTTTTCGTTCTCTGTTTTTGAACCTCTTTCTTTCCTTACCTAATTATTTAATACATTAGCTATAGTTTTTTTTTTTTTTTTTGGAATAAAATATTTTGGAATAATACATTAGCTATAGTTAATGAGTTTTGGATTATATTTCTATTTAGTTAAGTCATTGAGATTTACCATTGGTCAACCTCTTTTTTTTTTTTTTTTTTTTTTTTTTTTTTTTTTTTCCTACTGAATCCAAAAAAATTCAACAACCAACGTTTGATTCTCCGATTGTGCT
>JBBMEG010000009.1:11854392-11887428 GCA_037832605.1 Cyclanthera cordifolia | reverse complement strand
GTTGGGTTGTGGGGGTTTCCTGTGGGTAGCCTTCTTTTTTTTTTTTTTTTTTTTTTTTTTTTTTTTTTTTTTAATAATGAATTCAAGAAAATTCAACGACTAACGTTTGATTATCCGATTATGCTTATTGACTTGAAAATTGCATGTATGTATCTCTCCATTATTGAAGTTGAATTTAAAAAGTTCACAAACTTCTAAATTTGTTTTGTACCATCATTAGTTAGCCGATGGTAGTAAGAGTCAAAGGTCTATGAGAAAACTTGTTTAATTAATAATTTTATTTATTTATTTAAATTTTATTTTTGATACTTGCGATTGTTCAGTTAGCTTGCGCACATCTCGACTAATGTCACGGTATACCGCATGAACATACAATATTTAGATACATCCCAAGACTCTTCTTGACTACTAGGTCACTCCATCGTGGTTAGTTTAATTTATAATTACTAATCTTAAAATCAATAGTTTGGAAAGTAATTCTACAGTTAAACAAATACATTTTTTGAGTTAGCTTAGTCACTTCAGATATATTTTTTAAACTATGAAAACTAATTTGTTACTCATTTTACAAATTAAAAACTCAAACTTTATTTTTTATTATGCGATAATTTGGATGGAAACTAAATCAAACGAGTTCTAAAAATTAAATTAAGAAGTTACAACTATATTAAGCACATCTTATCATAATTTAGTAAATACATCTGTTATCTTCACGAAAGTAAATGTTCAACTTAATGACTAAATATTATTCACAACAATCTTGATTGATTATAAGTTTATAACCTTAATTGATTTACTTTTTAGCATATTTGCAATTAATTTTCAACTCCTATTTTATAAATAGGCCATGAAAAATGACTTTTTGGATGTCCAGTGTGAAACCATGATTAAGTTTGATTTTAAAATCTCTTATTGTCTTCAAAGTTAGAACTTTAGAACGACAAGACTATTCTTTAATATATAGTGACGCAAAACTCCAATTCTCGATTATATATAAAAAAATCATATGAATCATGTTAGGTTTTCTACTTCTAAAACATCACTAACATATAGCCATGAAAGCAACTGCAGCATTATGAACGCTTGTTTTAGCAAAAAGGATTTTAAAATAACTTGAATGCAAACATTTGTTATAGTAAAAAAGGGTTCAAAATAATTTAAGTGGGTAGCTAAAAAAAATATAAATATCTGTCTCAAAAAAAAAAAAATATATAAATATCAATCTACAGCAAAAAAACATCATACATTCTTCTTCACAGCATGCTTTCCATTTGAGATGGCACAGTGGCTTTCCATGGCGGATGTCGAACAGCTGCTTCTATGATCTTCAAAACCCTGCAAGGGGTCTGCGTATGACCGCGTACAAGGCCACCTATAACATAGATTCATACAGATTTAGCTCATTATCATCGCCATTTACAACAACAAAGATAGACGAAAGTTAGTTCGGCTATACTTGCTCGACTTAATAATCTCGTTGTCGATTGTTGTGTTGTCTTCGTAGATGTTTCCTGCAAAAATGATAGATGATTCCATGAGAAAACACACCATACTCATCTACTTGTTCTCTAGTCAAGGTGTGGATGAAGGTCTCAAGATCAATGGTCCAATCTAAAGAGTTGTTATTCCATTTTGTTTTGATCCGGGTTGCAGAATGCGAATAAATCATTTCAATGCACGAACGAAAGAATGAGGGAAAGTCTGTCTGAAATGAATTTTAAGAATTTAAGAACATGCTTTTTGTTCTTTAATATTCGTGAGTGTTCGGGCCATTCTTTGTATACTTAGACTATAACACCCACCGTACATGAATGAACCGAGTCCACGTTTGAATGAGAAGGAATTTGGGGTATAAAATCTCATGGTTAAGAAAGACTTAGAAGAGTTGATTTGAACTACCTATACCATCAAGGTACACCTTCCTTTTCGGTGGCTGGATCAAAGGAACTTCATAGTTAAGCGTACGTAGCTTGGAATAGTCTTAGATTGGGTGACCTTCCAAGAATTTTCCTAGGATGCATGTGAGTGAGGACAAAACATGCTGAAATGACCCGAGTTGGTTTGTGGGGATAGTCTTCGCTCTTAGAACCGGTAAGAGACTGGTAGTTAACGTGGTCGGGTCGCAAGGGATGCATGAGAATGTCATGGCACGGGCGTTACATAGACTATTTTCACGGGACATACCCAATTAGAAGACTATCCTGGAGTGAACTTATAATCTCTTAAATCTTTAAGACTCTTTGATAACCACGCTAAAACCATGATGGTTGATTCAAAAACATTTTGGAATGACTTCTTTAACTGTTTAAATTCTGAATAACGCTACTTTGGTCAAAGATATTGAAAAAATCAAAACAAGGTTTAATCCTCCGAATATCAGAGTGTGTTTGTTTTTGGTAGAAAAGAGTGGAGTGGAAATGAGTGAAATGAATGAAAGAGTTAACGGTAGTTGAATATTTGTTTGGGGATTGATGTTAGTAGTGACTAAGTGATATGTTTGATGTGAAATTAATTGAGTGATTTTTTAGGAGTAGTGATTAACCACTCCTCTTCCACCAAAAACAAACATAGTCTGAGGAATTTGATACGTTGGTCATTAATTCATACAGATTTCCAGTCGATATAAGTTGCATAAAGAGAGATAACTGCAACTAAGGTTTAGGTGCAATGAAACTGCATGAGAAGAGTTAAGAAGAAAACAGGGAAGAGAAAAATAGAAATGATACTAAATTAATAAATAGCAAATCAATCATTAACAGAAAATTTTATAAACTTCAGATGCAATGGAAGTTATATAGCAATTATACCTACCTCCATAGAGGGTTTTCTTTGAAAAGTATTTGGCCATTAGGCGTTGTGCGTAGTCAGCTTCATATTTCTTGTACTTCTCAATGGAATTAAAGTTATTAAAATCTCTGGAAAGAACAAAGAACATAGCACGACATTGAACCACTATCATTATCTGAAGGAAAACAATTTTTCGTTAATTTAGTTCATATAGTCAAAGGATCCAAAGGAGACTAACAGCAGCATTCAATATACAGAAATTAGAAATAAAAGTTCTTAAACAAGCCAATATACAAAAAATGTCTAACTAATAATTGATTTGTTTTTTTGACAACCAAATATTTTGGAGTGATACGATTTATCCTGTGAGGTACATGTAAGCTAGCCTAGATGCTCATGTATAAAAAAAAGACATAACTATCTCCTTAGTAAGAGTGAAAACCATGACTTTCCACCTGATGGCTACGGTTATTCACAAAAAACGCCTCTCATTTGCCTCCTCCCCATATTTCACAAAACCAAGAAGTCTAAAATCAATAACAGATAGTAATACACTAGGCAGTCACCATATGGGAGCTAACAAAGAAAATATTGCAAATTCAATCATGTAGCAGAGGGGATGTAACTGAGTTTTCAATAGTAAAAAAAAATAAAAAGAAGAAGAGAACAAGATTAAACAGCTGCCAGAGGTTGTTCTTGATCATATCTTGGCTTCTAAGGTTCAGAAAGATAATTGGGATGGTTGTTGAGTATTAATAAGCTAGATAGCAAGTACTGACAATTGTGAGTAAGAACCTTCATATTTCATGGATGAGCAACAGAAATTCCCAATCAAAACAAATCTGACAATGATGTCTCACGCACTTGAATATTTCACCAGTCAACCACTTCTTTTTTAGGGGTACTCTATTTTAACCACTAGGATGAGATCCACTATTTTATTTGGAAAAAATTGAAGTACTCAAACATCTGTCTCATTTGCCCATTGATCATCTAAAAAACTAGCAGTACAAATTGAAAAAAAAGAAAAAACCATTCAAGGTTCCATTTGTAGCAAACTTATTTCCACACTCTAGAGAATAACCGAATCTTTCAAATTTTATCGTTCATTGATGATATCCATCAGCATTAGTTCTGACCAAAACTTATGATAACACAAGAAACAAGCTAGGGTTTTCCTCTTCTTCTTTTTTTTTTTCTTTTTTTTTTTTTTCATATAATGGTTGGAAATTTTAACTTTCAGATAAACAAATTTGAACCTAACTTTCTCGATGAAGAACTCGTTTTCATCTTCTTCATTTCAAAAAAAAACCAGAGTAAAACGGTGTACATATGCAGATTAACATTTGGCAACCTAAAACTTCAATTCAATTCTGATTCGCAGATAATTAGAAGCCAGAAACGTACATAAATCTGAGCCAACTAAAAAAGCTCGCAAACTGAAAAAAACTCAGTCGAACTGTTGAAGCAGTACTAATTTCAAGTTAAAAATCAAAGGAAACTTCAATCAGACACAGAGAGGGAGAAAAAAAAAACCATACTCAAATTGATCCGAAAAATCAGGCTTCTTCTCCTCCGCATTCACAATTCCGTCATTATTGGTTCCAGAATCGGACTTCGAAGTCGATGAAAGCAAACAAGAATCAACGCAAAGAACCAGAAAAACAGCAAGAGAGAGAGAGAGAAGAAAGAAGAAAGCGTACCAAGAGTTTGCGAGGAGAAGGTTGAGTTGCAGAATTCTGCGAACGAGATTCCGACGGAGGAGAGGCCGGAGCTGATGGAGACGACGGCATACTGATCTTCAAATCGCTTCTCACGACAAAACTTTCGGTTGAAAACAAAAAAAAATAATGCAATTAAGATTTTACGTGGGAATGAAAATGAGAATGAGATTCGAATTAAAAAAATAACACCCAAAAAACAAAGGGTGTTAAACTAATGTTTGGATATTTAAAATGAAATTTTATTTTAAATATTTAAAAGTAAGTAATGATTAGTAATAATTATAGTTAAAAATTTGATTTGATTTAATATAGTTTTTAAGAGTATTTAGAATGAAAATTATTAATTTATAGAAATAACGATTATAATCAAAATATTATTTATACATAGTTTTTATTAGTATTTAGAATGAGAATTTATTTTGAGTATTTAGACGTAATAATTTTTGTGATAAAAAAATCGTTGATGTAGTTGTTTTTAAAATATTTAGTAAATACTAATTTGAAGTATTATTTAAAAACTACTACCAAACACCTCTAAATGTGTTTGGACATGAAATCATAGAAGATGAATTATTTTGAGTTATTAAAAATTTAAGTTTTGATAATGCTTTGTTTGAATGTGTTTATTTATAAAGATATTGTAATTAATAACTTGGCTACATGGGGATCTTCGTAGGGAGGCTGCATACAATGATGTTATTAGAAATAACTATTATCTCTAAATTAATTATTTGTCATAGATGATTAAACATAAATGATTAGAAATTAGTGGTTATAAATGAATGATTATTTTAAATGATTGAACATGATTTATTGCAATAATTTGTTTGAATGTGATTATTTGAAGAGAGGCAGGATAAAATCGCATTTGTAATAGCTAGTGTTAAAATAAACTCAAACAAACACCTCTTTGTTAGGAAAATTAGTTAAAAAATTACTCATATTTTTTAGTCTAATATATAGTAGCATCCTCCAAGTAAAGACGGACACTTCAATTGTTTTCAAGTAGATCTCTAACCGCTTTCAAGATTTCAACTCTTTAGATTGTTCGAAATTCAACATCTTTAAAAATTTTATGAATTTAAAGTATGTTTAGAATAATAGTTGTTTATTTCGATAATGTATAGGATAAGAGATCGAAATACTCGTCTAAAAAAAATAGTATCAAATTATGATAGTGAACCTCGTGGTTTTAGATTCTATTAAATTAGAGTAGCTACTTACTTTTATTTTATTTCCAACGAAAGAGTTAGTGGCACAATGATTTCATTGTTTGGTTTAATCCAGTTCAACACCCACACCACGAATTTAATAAAAAAAATCGATATTTGACTCTCAATTTATTTAATAAAAATAGTGCCCTCTACGTTGGTCTATGATCTTCCTCTCTCAATTAGTAATCAAAAAGAAAAACTTGTATTTCCATTGTACTTGAAATAAGCAATGTAATAAATTATTGGAATAATAATCATAAATTAAACAATGCAAGGAAGTTTTTAACACTTTTTTTAAAATACTATTTATTTTTCTTGATATATTTCAATCAAGTCACCATGATCCAATGTTCTAAGGCGTCAAACTCAAGTTTTGATTTAAAAGCACCTAGAAAAACCATTGATTTGATATTATTCCATGAAGAGATCCAAAGTTTATCAAATAATCTATACAGTTTCTTGTTCAATTGGCAGTTTATATCATATAAGTTCCAAATAAATAATAAAATCTGCGTTTTAAAAAGGTTTAGTAGAAGGAAGTGAGGTAATCTTTTATCAAACTTAAGATGGGGTTACCATAAGAAGCTCCCTCCATTCTCTGCAACATAATCCCTTCCATTCGAGCTTGAACTCCTTCCGACAACGCAAGCTCTTGCACCAGTTCTTTCACTGCCCTGTCAAATCCGATAATCGTACTCCCTACTCCGCTTAATATCTCCGGGAGTGTCGGCGACGGTCTCGATAATTCCACGAGATTAACCTTTTTTACCAAAGTTAAAACACACACTAATCAATTCCTGCAACAGAATGCATCATCATCTTTGGACAAGGAAAATGGAATCTCTCTAAGTCTAATTGACTATGATATTGTAGAACTAAATTCTAATGGGTAAAAAAAAGGGTCATTTTAGACTAACTAATTTTTCAAAGTTTGTTCTATTTTAGTTCTTAAACTATCAAAAGTCTAATTTTGGTCCCTAAAATTTGAGATTTTTATCATTTCGGTCTTTGAACATAAAAAAAAAAAGAGATTAATCGCTTAGAAATTCTTTTGTTTATTTTTTATTAAGAAAAATTACATCATCTTCATCTATAAATTTTAGAAATATGCTCGCAACTTTTATTGTGTTACAAATTTTGAATTATTGGGATGACAAATTTTAACATTATTGAACCAATTTCAATTCGTATTAAATTTTAATATTAAGTTCTAATTTATTATAGAGACCAACTTTAAGTTTTTATTCTTCGGAAAACTATTAAAAATTCATGGAGTAAAATAGAACAAATTTCAATCTTAACAAACTAGAATTAGACTTTTTTAACTTCAAGGACTTGGGAACAAATCTCAACGTTCAGGGACCAAAATGATAACAAATCTCAATATTCAGGGACCAAAATGATATTTTACCAATTCTACTTATCAAAGAAACTAGGTGGTCGAGTTGATTGAAACATAAACCTGACTGTCTTGAGGAATGTTGGCTTTCTGTTTAGCTATAGCAACCGCTCGAGAAAATCCACCGATAGCATCGACTAAACCATGAGATGCTGCATCTTTACCAGTCCAAACCCTTCCTTGTGCAACTTTCTCCATCTCATCCACCTACACGTAGATATTAGGACATTAAAATTACAAATATACATAGGCACATGAACAAAGAAATGGTTAGTGACCAACATACAGTCATGGATCTAGAAAAGGCTGCCTTGTCCCGGAATTGCTTGTACGCATTTTGTGCAGATTTGGCAAAGAGTTCGGCTTCATCTGGCCTGATCAGAAACTGGTAACATTTAATTAATGATGGGAAGATGCACCGGTGAAGAGAAATTATATTCTTTTTTAATACTTGTGAGTTTCTGGGTCAGATTACACACACTGGTGATTACCATAGATCAAAATACTATGATTTTCATGACCCTTATTTGATGATTAGATCAGCTCAGAAAAAAATTAAACTACTCGATCTAATTTGTATCAGAAGTTAACAGCCTTCTTATTACGAGTGAAAAAGGGATGCAAGATGCAAATGAAGTTAAAATATTCTGTTCCTCTTCTGTGAAAAGAAGGCAGTTGAGCTACACTCTATTTCTCTACAAATCTACATTAAAGCAAAATGGTGAAAATTAGGTGAATCCTAAAACACAGTCTCGCGAATTAGCGGGAATTAATCCAACCCCTTGAAATGGTGAGGAAAACCAAGATGCTGGTTCCACCGATTGCCCGAGAGAATCATGAATTCACTTCGAAATTCGAAGCTTTTTCAACTTTGTGTTCAAGCATTAGTTTAGTTATGGCATGTCCGTTTCATCGGAGCTACCCTACTACATACTTTGGGCACTCACGGTCACCCTAAAACTTAGACCAGTGAACAACAAACAATTTTACCATTAAGTTCACTCGTGAGTTTCAAACATGAATATCTCATAAATTAATATCATAATATACCACATGTTATTTTCTCTTAGGACCTATTTGAAATGACTTTTCAAGTGTTATTCTGAACGTACCGTACCCTAAGTCTATTGATTTTGAAAAGGCTGAGAGATATTTCACCTGAAAGGTCGTTGTTCAGCCGCAAGAAGCTCAGCAAATCTTCCCCTTGATATGATTTCCTTGTTAAAGCCAATCTTTTCATATAGCTTCCCCAAGTTAAACTTCCCTAAAGCCAGAAAATTCATCAACACTAGAATAGTCTACGATAACACAAGATAAAGCATCAGATATTTCAACATGTTCTTTCTTCGCTACAGATAGGGGTGTTCATGTATGCATTGCCCGAAAACCAATTCGTCCAAACTTAAGACGATCAGTCGATTTTCAAGTATATGTTCGGTCGGTGTTGGTTAGAAAAATAGTTAACCGAAATTTTTTTATCGGTTAAGTCGATCGATTCGGTTGGTTAATAAAAGAATTTCTTTCTATAAGGTTACTATTCTACATATAATTACTTATATTTTTTATTAAATTATTGTAAAATTAACTTAATTTTAAATGCATTTCTAAAAATTATTTGATACGTTGACTTTATTAAAATTAATTCTCAAATGTTCAATAAAAAAATAGTAGATAAATATATTTTTTAATAAAAAAAGAAAAAAAATTAAATGAATTAATCGATTTTACTGACTGATTTAATTGACCAAACCGACCAATTATCCAATCGGCAATCTAGTTTTATTTTTTAAAGCAAACTGACATAGTCGGTTGGTGTTTATTTTCACCAAAAACCGACACTGACCGACCGATGTACACCCCTAGCTGCAAATATTTGTAGTTTACCTGTAACAACTCCAATAGAACCAGTTAAGGTTAGATTTTCTGCAACAATTGTTCCAGCAGCCATAGCCATATAATATCCTCCACTGGCTGCCACATCAGCCATGGATGCAACAACAGGTTTTGATGCTGCCAGAAGTCTGATTTCTCTCCACATCCTGTAAGCCATAGAGTGTCACTCAACACACAATGTACCAATTCTCAGAGTAGAAAAGATATCCATCAACTTGAATTCTAGAAACGCTGCATCAACTTGTAGAAACATTCTCAGAATGGAAATGAAACCCATCAACCCAAAAATCATATTGATTCCATTTGTGAAGGCACAATGGCATTATGTAAATATAAATGGCCCGATAGGATGAAGAACCCATATTTTTAAAAACTTGGTATGGACATTAGCCACAATCAGTGGAAGTACGGATTTCATTCAGTTTTAATGATATCACAAATTAAGTATTAGGGAACAAAAACATAATCAAAGGTTTTACATGGATATGGAAATTAATTATCAACCAGTTCTACAACAAGGAAGTATAAGTTCAGAAAACTATCATATCCTAATGTTGGCACCATGAATGGTGAATTAAAGTTTCTCATTTTCTGTCTTATCTCATGTAATTTCAACAACCAAAACAAATTGGGAATATCTGCAATTTGGTCCAAAATTAATTTGAGGTTCTTGAAGTAATTAATCATATAAACAACAAAGAATTTTCCTTTATATCCTATTGTCACGAGACGTAATGCCTGACCCAACAACTTTTGAATGTCAAGAAAATACGTAGGAAATTAGTTCCTAAGTAGATGACCACCATGGATTGAACTTATCGCCTCTAAATTATTAATGCTCTCTTAACCACTAGGTCACTCCATCATGTCAAAAAAGTATCTATTGAGTGCATGACTCTAAGTTATGATATTTAAGAGAGTGTGAGAGCTTTTAGGAATAAGCGTGGAACTTGGCATTTTGTATTGCTTCTCTTTGGGCCCTTAGTTCAAATATATTTTATAACTACAGTTGTTTTTGTTACCAAAATTTGAGGACAACCCTTTTTGTAAATGTTTTAACAGATGCAATCCCCCTAACCCTTTTTTAGTTGAATATGATGGTATAATGCCATCAGAAATAGATTCTTGAGGTTTCACATAAAGAACGAAATTTTCTGGTATGCTAGCACTTACAAATCGGAAGCAAGAGCATCACCTCCAGGACTGTCAATTCTGATGATGGCAGCCTTGAATCTTTTCGACTCTACGCACAAATAAAGAGGGGTTGACCAAAAGAAATCCATAATAAGCAATTTTTCGTTCACTGAAAAGTTTCCAATGAATCTGAGTGCTGTAAAATAAGATAAAAGTGGAACTGTGTGGTTCTTGCAAGTTCATGAGCATAATTTGCAAGCCACTATCTTAAACTATATATTTGTACGTCTCCATCTCTCAGGGTTTGTTCACATGGTGTGAGCTTGATGACCATAACGGGATAAATAAAAGATGATGCCAATATACCATTCAAAGATATATAAATGTCAAGTTTACCTCTAACACTTCGAATCTTCTCAATGAATTGCTCCCCAATGATACCAGAACTAGGAACACTTAGAGGACTTTTGACACGAGTAATGCTTCCTCCAGCTCTAATTACAGCTATTTGATCTCCACCTCCTGATAAACCAACGGTCCATTGCCTAACTCTAGCATACTTCCTGTGGTAATTGACATAAATGCGAATAACATCAGTATGTGATTGGGTAACGAATAACAGAAGCATGGATTAGATAATCAATTATAAGTTATAATCAAACTCAAACTATAGTGCCAGCTTTCATTAATCAAATAGTAGATATACAAAAAGAAATGGCTCGTTAATGAGGGACTGAAAACAAAATTCAAGTTAAGGTTGCAAAATGGAAGGAAAAAGCAAATGAAACTTCCCTTATACACAGACTCTAGGGTGTGTTTGATTTTGGCAGAAAAGAGTGGAGTGCTGAGGTGATGAAGGGTTAATGGTACTAAGTAATTAATTCTTTGTTTGAAGATTGGCGTTAGTAGTGGTTGAAATACTTAACTACTCGTTTGGGGATCAGTAGTTGTTGTTAATAGTAGTTGAGTGATAAATTTGGTGTGAAGTTTGATAGAGAGTTTAATGTGAGGCTTGATAGAGAGTTTGATGAGTGGTTAATAGTAGTTATTTACTACCAAAATCAAACAAGGAGTTTTTGAAGACTAGTGGTTTACCGCTTTTGTTCTACAAAAAACAAACACACTAAGGTGCTACTACCAACCATGACTCTATGGCATGCAAGAATTTTCAGAAAATTTCTCCCGTTACCCGTAGTTAGTCATCAAGGCTCAAGGTACAACTAGAACATCCATTCCAAACCTTTTTCTATATGGAGGCAAAAAGTACAGTGCAAGCATACAAATCTACATGGGAAGGGTCGAACCCATGTAAGTTTGTATGTCACTGCAAGTCTGCAAGTATAAATAATGAAGGTCTTAGAATCTAAAAGAGTTTGTGGGATAATATGATTCATTCATTTATCACAATACACATGGTGGAAGTTTTATAAATAACGAATGTTATTTTTAATTGAAAATTACTAAGTTATGAAAAGAACAAAAGAGAGAGGGGGTAATAAAATCGATTGGAGACCAAAGTAGATAATGTGATAGAAGATCTCCAATTTAATGACCTGTAATCAACCATGGGAACTTTTTTATCTTTCGGCAGTCCAAGTCTTTCACTTAGCATAGAGAGAACCTGAAAAATACATATAAAAAAACTCAACATTTATGGCGAAAGAAATTTTTTTGATAAAAAACCAAACTTTCATCAAGAAAAAAGAAGAAAGGAGATACAAAGAATCAAAAAGGCATACAAAAAATAGAGCCCTCAAAAAATCGAAGTCCTTATCAGAATAGCCTCCAATCTAGCGTGATAGTACTAATCGGAACAATTACATAAAATTTTTCTTTAGCTCCTCTTGAAGTTCTCTTCTCACAGATTTTGCAATTACGGTTCGTTTTTTATCATAACCAAATAGAGTAAATATTTAACGCTTCTTTGGCTTTTAGTTCAGTTCGTTTTCCCCCTTTGGTTCATTTCTAATGAAAGTGGTTACTCTCCAAATAAAATAAAATAAAAGTGTGAAATACATAGAAATTTTTGTAACCGCCAACTTTGTTACTCCCTTACTCGAACTTCCGAAATAAAATGGATATGCAAGTATTGATGTCAAGTCCATACATCTCAGCAAATAGGATGAGGACATTGAGTACCTCGTCCTCGTACTGTATGTTGGTTATCCAACCATCTTCTTTTAGTCGTTCAATTTGGTAAACTCCTTCATTAATAAAGCTTTCAATATCGACTTTTTTCTTTCCTGTAAAAAAAAGATAAAAGAAAATAATAAATGTCTGCAATTAGTTAAAAGAAACGAGCTACAGACTTCATGTTGACTTATAACTTATAAGTACCTTTTATTGAAGAAATTTTATCCAGCCAGTTGTCATAGATGTTATCAAGCAATGTGGTCAACATTTCACAATTTTCTTCTGACATATTTCTCCGAGCTAGTTGATCACCAGCACTTTTATATTTACCAATCCTTTCCACTTGTGGTTCAATCCCTACTTTATCAAAAATACCTGAAACAAAAACACCAGGTTGACCTCTTAACACCAAAATCAGAGCATGAAATAATGCAGAGAAAAGAATTCAACTTACCCCTGAGAAATGAAGCTTGAACAGTCAAACCAAACAAAGAAACATAAGCACTTGGAGGGGCATATATCTCCTCACATGCACATGCCAGGTAGTATTCTTTCTCTTGACATGTAGGAATATAGGCTACAATAAATTTACCTGAAAGCCAGTACATACTAAATTTGACGAACTACACAATCGAAAATATAAACTACACAATCAACTGTTCATACTAATAATGGCTTCCCCTGAGCCTTTTATTTAGGAAAAAAAAAAAAAAACCTTTGAGAATTTCCATATCACGAATTAAGAAAAAAAAGTAGAACTTAGGTATTCCAAGAATATTAGACAATCATAGCGGCAAATTTCCACCTACTATAGTCTATAGATGTACAATTTACTCATTAGTATCCTCTCGTATCTTCCTCCTCTATTTACTATTTTCTTAGCAGGTTAAAATTTGAATCTTTAATTTTTTTTTTTTTTTTGAGAGCTGAATCTTCAATGTTATAAATTATAAAAATGGTAAGTTATTCACGCTAATCCAGTTCAACACCTCGGTCACGGATTCGATACTAAAAATTGATATTTGTTATTTATACTCAAAAAATAAAATAAAATAAATGACGGTAAGAATTAGATAGTGTATAAAAACAAAATGAGACGGAATATCGGAAGATGCAGAGCAGTGACCCCCAAAAATCACTTGACTAATCGCATGAAATCCACCCAATTAATCGCATTAACTAAATTTTTCATAACGGATGACCACGTGCGTTGCACGCCTACAAGGTTAAAATAGATGGTTCTCCTAAATACATGTGTTGTAAACAAAGATTCACTTTGGATGTTTAGAAGAGTTGCATCACCTGATTTTTTGAAATTCAGGATATGCCTTCGAATTTCTTCAACTTTACCCCACCCACAATTCAGAGCTTCAATTTGCAAATAGATCCCAGAAATACGAGGATCGTATGCGGCTTTGACAAAGTTCTCGCAGATTTGGGGTAGAGAAAGCCCTGAAGAGAAACGGCTCTTTAGCTGATCAGATATCTGAACATGAGAAAGATAAAGCAATTTCAACTCCATTATCAAGTTGCGATTAGCAAGAACATGACAAAGATGACAACTCTACTTGAATCTTCACATTGATATGATATTGTCCACCACACCCATATACTTTTGCTTTGGTTTCACTCAAAATACCTCATACCAATGAAGATGGTTGTCATCACTTATATACTCATAATCCTCTTCTAACTGACGCGGGACACACTAAGTTTGCATCCCAACAAAACATTAGAATGAAAACACTACTTCGAGCTACAAATCATGAATTACGGCCAGCGACCACCTTATTCCAGCAATAATTGAAGTATTTCCTCAGTTAATTGCGTAAATTGAGACACTAGGAACTAAATACAGTTTCCAGCTGCGCGAAGCACAACTAGAGATCGACATCCAGAAAATTCAAGTGTTCACGAAGCCAATACTTACGAACAAAGTTTAAATATAAAACATAAGAACGAAAATACTTTTTACCAGTTACAAACAACATTCAATTTCTTCCAGAAAATCAAACACCAATAACATGAAGAACAAATCAACACTCCACTCACATAACTGGCTAATTTACAGAAAGAAGAAAACAGAACCTGTCCTCTCAATTTCATAGTCAAGACACTGCCCTTGCGAACGCGCTCCCAAGGAACGGCAGTCAGCATCTTAAGCTTCACCAAAAAGCTCCTCCACGCACCAAACTGCTCGAACTCGAATTCTCCACTCGGATAATCCTCATCGCGAGCTCTGACGCTCTCGCTGCTCATCGGAGCCTCGTTTGCAGCGTCTGATTCTTCTCTCTCTACGCTCTTCGTCTCCGATGCAGCGTCATCGAATGCTCGAACGGAGAGGCAGCGGCGAGGAGCAGGAGATTGGGAGAGAGCGATGGCGAAGCGGCATTGAGAGGAGGAAGAAGAGAGAAATGGAATTGGTTTGATGGAAGAGACCAGATGAGGAGCTTGAAGATAGAGAAGCAGCTTCGCCATTTTCTCTGGTAAATGCCAACCAGTTTTTCTCCACTCTCTGATGTCTCGGCTTATCGAACGCAGCAATAAAAACATGATCGTTTATTATTATTATTATTTTTTTAAATTATTTCAAAATTAAAATGATACCTTGTTGGTTAATTTATGTCCTCATCTATGGGATAGTATGAATGCACCTTCATAATAAGCAAATTACTCATATATTAATATCTATGTGAAATTTTTTTATTTTTTTAATATACAATAAAATAATATTCTTTTAACGTGTTCTTTTAAGATGGTGTGATTTTTTAATTTTTTAGATTAAACATCGATTCAAGTTTTTGTTCGCTTAAATTGGGTACAGTTTACCCGTTTCAGTATGATCCAATTCTGAAACAAAAATTTTGTTTGGACAACTAGGTTGGAAAAAAAAAAGAGATTGGCTAGTTTTTTTTTTTTTTAATTAGGTTGAATGTGAAGTACTCGTATTGTTTTTAACAATTTAATTGTCGTATACTAATGTGTGAGTACCTTTAATCTTTGAAATGTAAAAACTGCAAAGATGCAGTGTTTATACCTATACATTGTGTTGTGATTGCAGCCAAATTACAATAGTACATGTATACCACATTCATAAATTCATTATATGACCAACATACATATTTGTATTGATTATTGTAAAATTTTACCTTGTCAACTTTGTAAAGTGATACACTAGAAACTTTATAATTTTTGTTGAACTAAAGTCTTGCAAGACAATATAACTTGATGTATTGTGGATCTCTTAACTATATAAATAGTTGTATTGCAACTGTAATACATATTAATCTTGCTCAAAACACCATCGAATGAAGTTATGAAAGACGTAGATTCTACGTAGCTTTTGTGTGCGATCGGGTTTTTTTTTTTTTTTTTTTTTGGATTTTTAGTTTTGTTCTAGTAGAATGTGATATACATATGTAGGAAAATGTAGTTAAAAAAATAATATATATATTGATTGGTTATCCCATAAATCAACAAGTTAGTTGTTGGTAACTAATTATTTAAGCTTAATTTGGAATATGAAGGGTATATTGAGGATGAAATTATTATCTCTCCTATTGACTTTTTTTTTTTTTTTGTACATAATAAATATTTATTTAAAATCTAAAATAAAGTAGACATCCTCTTAATAAATGGGCTTCCAAAATTGAGCCCAAGAGTTAACGTATACAAGGGTCATAAATGGGCCTTATGAAACTTCATTTTATGGGCCGGCCTGATTCTGCTTGTTCTTTAAAAAGCTCATCATTGGGACACGCTTCCACCATTTTTATTTTATTTTATTTTTCAGTTATACAATTCTTGGAGGGAAGGACTTGAAATTTTCGGTTATTGGCCCCACAATAATACCGTCGAGCTATTATACCAAACATTTGTTTTAAAGCACAAATTAGAGAAGGAAATTACAAATACCTATTTCCAAGATCGAACTCGTAACCTGATATTGAATTGAATTTCATCCAATGAAACCAGCATCCCACCAACCCTTAAGTCATGTAAGATTATTATGATTATACATTATTTTCATTATATGCGATTTATGCAGCCAGCGACTCCTCTTAATATATAAATAAACAAAAAAACTATTCGCAAGGGAGTAACAAGCAATTTTTATTTTGTCCCTCCATCTATGTTGGGAAAATATAGAAAACATAAGTTTTGTATATTACCAAAAAAAAAATATAATAAAAAAAAAAAAAAATATATATATATATATATATATATATATAAATAAATTAATCATAGATTGATATATCAATTAAAAATAATCTGAAGAGCATAAATGTCATAAATTCAAAATTGTAACCACGTTTTAAAAAAAAAAATTAACTTCTTATCAATTTTTTGATATTGTTTATCAAAAAATAGTTGAAATAATTAATTTGAAAACCCAAATGGTAGAAAAATGACAAATTGAATTATAAATAATAGTCCGATAATTGTTTGCAAGCAGTCGAAGATGCTTACTCTATTATACTTGATAATCAAGTATAATAAAAATTATATATATATAATTATTTTTGAATAATCAATTAATCTTGTTATTTTAAACGAAGTGACATTTAATTTAAGAAATATTTTTTGAGGTTCACAAATAAATATGAAAATATTACTTTTGAATTGATAGTTAGTTGTGGAAGAGTATTAAGGGAGCGAAAGAGGCATGTGAGGAAGCACACATATGAAAAAGGAACAGTTGTAGAGGTATGGGGAAGCATTACTTTTCAAATTGGCCCCCCATTTCTTCGGAATTGTCAATATCTTTCCCTGAATTATTGATTTTTGAAGTTTGGCCTCTTTCCTCCATCGCTCTACCTCCCCCACGTGCGCATCCAACCTTTCCTCTGCCACCAACCGTGTCCTTTTTTGCATTTATATAAAATTGTTTACAAAAATAGTAATTAAATCTGAAATTAATCACAAATTAAAAAAAAAATAGTAAAAAAAAAAAAAGGTTAATTAAATAGTAATGGTTAATTAAAAAAAAAAAAAAAAAGGTGCGACAGTGTGAAACTACAAACATACTATTAAAAAAATAATAAAATAAAAATGAACTGAATATTATTAATTTAAAATGGTTCAAATATAATAAAAAGTAATATTTTAAAATTATAATGAAATGTTTATTTTGAAATGATAGGCTGTGTATCCTCTTATTTATTTATTTGTTATTATTATAAATAAAGGCTCTTTTGTTGAGTCAATAAATAAAGGTACCCTCTTATTTCCATTTCATGCAATTGCAATGGAATTTATCATGTGATTAAGTCCAATGATTTAAAAAAATTAAATTTTGTTATCGAAAATATTGGCGATGCAGTGATTTTAATACCAGCGTCACGAATTCAATTTTGAAAATCAGTATTTAATTCTCGATTTGCTTGAGATTAGTAGTGTAGTGTTTTCTGACCGAGGACATAATGATATTTAGAATTGAACGGGTGACGTAGAGTTGAACGTTATCTACCGAACATATTTGACTAAGGCGGGAAGGGAATGAAAAAGAAAGAAAGAGAAGGGATAAAAAAGAAAAATGAAAATAAATTAAAGGATTGATGAATGAAAACTCGATGGATCAAACAATAGGAAGGAATCTCATCTCACTCCACCACCCTAAACAATATGCTCCAACTCAACTATTTTAGTTTTTCTAACATAAAAGAAAATAAAATAGAAAATAAGACAAAAAGAGTTCAATCATATTAATTCATCTATCAATTTAATTATATCGATCGATATTTATTTCTTTATATGCTTAGAAATCTTGAGAATGAATTCCCCATCGATTAAAAACCAATATTACTACAAGTTTATGTTAAATTTTATTAAATTATCAATGAATCCAAAAACATAAACTATTAATTGAGATAAATTTAATTATATCGATCAACAAGGATCAATTTGCAAAAGAAAAAAAAGTTGTATTCTTTAGATGCTAGTCCTACTCCCACTTCTACCATATGTGACTAAAGAGCTCAAAAACAGTGCATCTACTACACAAAGATTGAGAAGAAATACCAAACCCAAAATGAATTGGATTTGCTCACTTTCCTTTCTGGTTCAGTGAGATTCAAGAATTGACAACCAAATCCATTGCTCTTTTTAGAAAAATTTTAACAAATTTTCAGTACAAAATATAAAATCCACACTGAAAAAGCACCAAAAAAAAAAAAAAACATGTAGAGGAAAAACACACTAAAGCAGCAAATATATTGTCTTGTAAAAGATTCACCTCATATTAAGGTTGTATTTGGGGCCATTTATGAAATGGGGTTGAGTTGATAGTCGGTAGGTTAGTTCAAACCCGAGCCACCATCTTACATAATCCACGACTTATTCGAGATTAACCGTTTCCTTTCTCATGTTATAATGATTGCTATCTTTGTTCATTATAAACCTGAAACGATCATAATCCATGTTATAATAACGTGGATTCCAAATGCAGTTTTTAATAATAAACACAAGCCAGGCCCGAAACACGACTTGAATGTTCAGTTCAGTTTCAATCTACAAGAAGCATAAATGAAATAACAGAGAACAAAAAAACAAGAAAACCATTTATTCCTGTTATAATAATCTTGGCGTCCCAAATACCATTTATTATAATCTTACACGTAAAATCATCGTAATCCACATTATAATAACATGCATCCCAAATGCAGTTTATGATAACCGATCGATTACAACAACAAAACCGATGCCCCCGAACACGACTCAAATGTTCAGTTCAGCTTTAGTGAACAAGAAACATAAATGAGAACAAAAAACAAAGAAGAAGAGGGAAGAAAACCAGGTTTGGCTTAGTTTATTTTGGCCATCAAAATGCTTTTTCTTACCTTTGAACTGCTTTGAACTGAAGTCTTTGACTTTTGACCCACAAAACCAAACTTCTCTTTCACTTCCTTACTATCAGCTCTTTGGTTGTCCAATGTTAATGGCTTCTTGGGTTTGATTTCCAAGCCAAAGTTTACCTGATTTTGGTGTTGAAATTCATGAGTTGGGGCTGAAGAAGCATCAGAAGCCATGGAATCATCACTGTCATTTTGATGATTTGTTTCAATTCCATAGAAAAATTCTTTGTTTTTTGCATATTCATCTTCATCAGAAGCTGCATCACTTGAGCAATCAGCTGGAGATCCAATGTACATGGTCCAACCAGATTCACTGCTGTGACATTCTTCTGAAATTTGAGAAGGATCCATTAACTTGAGTACAAGTAATCTTTTTTTAGGACTTTTAATAGAATTGTGGAAGGTTCTTCAATGGAGAAGAAGCTGAATTTAGACACCTGAAAAGAAGAAAAAAAAAAGAAGGAAGACCCCTAAGAAGAGTGTTTGGATGGAGGGGTTTGGAGGGATTTAGAAAAGATAAAACTTTTTTTTTAGTATGAGGAGTTAAGACCGACTCGTTTAATACGAAAGGTTATGAATGGTTGTAACAGAAAACGCTTGTTTGATATGAGAGGTTTGAGAGTGGTTTAGGGTGTGTTTGGGCCGCTATTAATAAAGGAGGAGAATGGGAAGGGGAATGATTTTTGGTGTTTGAACCACCGAGAATCATTCTCCCATAATCACGTTTCCCAAAAATCCTCTTTTTATTCTCTTCATAACTATTTTTTATTCTTCTCGTAACAACTTTATTCTTTCCATAACTATTTTTCACTCACATCATACCCATCATTTTATTTTCCTCATTATCGCTCCCTTCACCCAAACACAAATAAATATTCTCCCCATAATCATACCCTATCTTATTCTCCCCTAATTCTCATTTACTTTCCCCAACCTTAATGTAATTGCGAAGATGTGAATGTTTATGAGTGCACTTTCGACCGCTTCAGTCAAACGTGGGGTTAGACCAATGGAAGTCCAATCCCTCCAAACACCTCTATCCAAACAGGCTCTTAAAGCGTAAATAAATGGGGCTATTTAGATGCAGCCAGCCCCCTTGTGGTGCGCAAAGACGTGGCACTCATAAGGGGGCTCGATGCAGCTCCGCTGCTCCAAACTTTTTCCCTAAATAAAAACTTTCACTGCACCACCTGGAAATTCAAAGGTAAATAAATTCTCTGACTTCAACTGAGCAGAAGACAGCTGAGGGTAATACTCCTTATCACAAAAGGCATACATTCTGTCCATAATTGAGATGGACTTGGCTGAGGGTAACAGAACTAGAGATAATATAAGACTCATGTTCTTAAATAGAATAGAAATAGACCTCTTCCTTTCTTCCCTTCATCTTTTTTTTCATCTTTCTTTTGGTCCTTCCATTTAAACATTTTTTTTTAAATATAGGTGAGTGTTTCGGTCAATTTATACGCACCTCGATTATTCTCACGAAACATACCGTCTAACCTACAAAAGTTTGAATGCCAAAGATCTGTAGGTAGCTACCCTGGATTGAACTGTTAACCTTAAACGTGTTTTTCTTTTTTTGTTAAATATTTTACCTTGAGGAATTAGGTTTACAATGTAAATTTAACAACCTGATAAAAATTTGTCACACACAAAAGGAAAAAAAGAAAAAAAAGAACATTTGTCTGCTTTTTTCTGTCTTTTAGAAAGGCTTTTTATAAATGTGGCTGAATTTTTAGGTTGATGAATGTGGTTGTTTGTTTGTTTGATTGTTTTTTCTTTTGTTGAAAATCATCTCAATTATTTGGCTCTACAAAGAAATGGCCGTGCCTTATCCTAATTGGCACGCACGCGCACGCACATATATATAAAATCAACAGTACACTAGAATTTAAGGGGGCGTTTGGAAGGAGTATTTAAAGAGATTTAAAAATGAGTATTTACTAAATACGCTATAAAAAAACTATATCCAAACGAGTTTTTGACTGCAATCATTACTTCTAAATATTTAACAAAAATCTTCATTCTAAATACTCTTAAAAACGACATCCAAACAAGTTTTTTATTGTAATAATTACTTATAAATATTCAAAATAACATCTCATTCGAAATACTAATACTACATACTCAAACTACCTCCAAACATCCCCTAAAATTTAATGAAATGATCTGTAAGGGAAGCAAATGTCCTTTCGCCAATGTAGGTAGCTATTTCCTTCTGAAAAACAGTGATGAATGATGATAAGTGAAATTACTGTGATCAGACAGATAACTCCCAGAATTTACTTCAGCATTCACTCTTGAAATGACCATTTTCCTTGGTACTAAATAGTAGAAATGGCTTCTTCAACTCTCTCTCTCTCTCTCTCTCTCTCTCTCTCTCTTCCATCAAGGGGTAAAACGAAAAATTAAGAACCGAACCAAATATATAAATACTAAAAAATAGAGATACCTCCTAAGTTAGATGTAAAATAACCAACAGTGAACAAACGAGTACTAATATTCACGGGTCTTCAAGTCAGTTTACACACATCTCGACAAAACCATATGACCTTACAACATTTGGATGCGAAGGAAACTCGTAGGAAATTGATTCTTAAGTAGGTGGCAATCACATACCGTGATTTGAACACATAATCTTTTGGTTTCTCGTCGTTCTCTCAATCCATGATGGTTCAACATTCTCTTACGCTAATATGAGGGAAAATTTTGATTGCCTGTCAAGATTAAACAAAGTCAAGTGTTGCATTCAAGGGGTTGGGAAACAAAAAAGATAGGTTGAATAGTCCATTTGAAGTTTTCAGAGTCAAGACAAAAGAATAGCTGGTTTTTTGTTGCATGTAACTGTACACACAATTTGGCAGAAATAATTGACTAGTCCCATTAATGGGGACCAAAAACAAAGTTAAAAGTTCAAACATCCAGATGGTTTGGCCAACCTTTGCTCCCAAAACTTGTAAACATGGCTTAGTTGTTCCTCACTCTCTTCCTCTTTCACCATGTTTTCTTCTGCACACTCACCAGACAACTTTTGGCCCATCTATTATTCTTGCACTTCTTTTTTTTTCTTTTTTTTTTTTGAACCACCAATCTTTAGTCTCCACGTGTGAAGGTTCAAGAAATGGGTCACTAATCAAGACAATGTTGTCAAAGCTACCCTTTTCTCTCTTTTCATATCATCTTCTTTACCAAGTTCTTTTTAATGCTAAAATAATGACTCATAAAATTTCACGTGAGGGAAAGACAATGAGATATTATGTCATTTGTTGTTCTTTTGGTCTTTGGATCACATCATTTTTTAACTTAAGCTTCATGGTATAATTTATTACTTTTTTTTTTATACACATGAGTGTCTGAGCCAGTTTACGCGCACCACAACTATTCTGACTGAATATACACTGTCTGGTCCTACTACATTTGGATGTTAAGAAAACTCATAGGAAATTATTTCCTTGAAGACCATGTTTCGTTCTGTTCTTTGGAAACTGGGAAATCGAAACTTTGCTCCACTATACCCGGGGTAACTACGCCCGTCCATAAACTAGGCACTAGGAGATATCAAAGGAATGGAGACACAGAAGGTGTATATAAATTAATGTCTCAAGTGGTTATCGAACCTGGATCTTGCGGGGTACACATTCAAAACTCAAGCCTTCAACTACCGGGCCACCCCCTTGGGGATACCATGTATTGAACCCGTAACCTCTTGGATACTCGAGACCTTTTTGACTACTATGTGAGTCTATGATGGTTAGTCCGTACGTTGCCTTTTTGCACTTGGATTTTCAACAAGTTGAAGTATCATTCTTCATTCCACAATAGAATATCCCATATGTTTGACCAATATCTACTACCTTCTAATATCAAGATAAATGTGCAATAAGACTAGCAATTTCACTATATATGATGTATGTAATGGTTAAACCAGACATTATATTAAAATATAACTGACAAGTTTACAGAACTTATCTGATAAATGTAAGTGACAAGAACTTTATTACTTTTTTTTACATAATATTTTCTTTGAGTATGTAAAAAGGAGAGGAGACAAATAGTGTACCTTGTAAGGCCCATTTTTAGTATTTTGTTTAGGAATATACATAAAGTGTCTTATAATATAGCTTAGCACCACATGCAAGTTGGAACTTTCTGCCCTTAATGGATGCAGTTGAAGAAGATGATAAGGACAATTCAAAGTTGTCCACATCTTTGGATATTCATTATTCTAATGTTCTCTTTAGACCAATGGGTTACTTTTTAAAAGCCCATGGCCAACAATTGAATCTTTAACTCTGATCTTATGTCTCTTTGTCATTTTTCACCTATTCAATTTTGTAAATCATCAATCAACCTAAAAGCTTAGACTGGTAGGTTGGGACAAATTTAATTATAACAACTAACACTTTTCCTCATTTTTGGGTCTAAGAAATTTGAAAAATGCCCAGCACGTAGAATTTAATATTAAATGAGGAGAAAACAACACGGCAGAGATTCAAACTCAAAACTTCCTGCTCTGATACCATGTTGAATAGTGTAAATCACCAATCAACTTAAAAGTTTTAGCTAGTAGGTTGGAGTAAATTTAATTATATCGACTAACATCATCAAACTAAGCTCACAATTCTAAGTAGTTCCCTACACCCCACCCATGTGTTTTCTTAAAGAGAATCCACTTTTACATGAAGAAAGGATACTTAATTTATTCAAAAGGGTTTGGATTATTCAACCAAGGCATGCACAAAAAGAGTCCTAAATTCAAACCTGTCCTTTATGCTCATAGACTTGCATTATTCCCATCTCTACCAACTTACTTCACAAAATTGCCTATAATATATTATGGTAATAACTTATGCACCGTCTACTGTGCACAACATCATTTTCCTCTTCCTTTTAGCCATGTCCGAAGGAGGGGATGCTCGGAATATGAGTATCATTTTTTGGATTTGGAAGCAAAATAATAGCCCTCTCGGCTACGTCAACATTGACATACAAGCCCATCCCTTGCCTATTCTATATATCCCGCAATGATAGGACTTATACTTTTATTAATTTATCTTATGTTTTTGCTCTTTGATTACCCCTATCTCTATTTCGATGGATTTGTAACATTTTCACTTTTATTAATGAAAATATTTTTCGTTTCCTATAAAAGAATTATTAACTTGATTCTATCAATAATCTTCTATTAAATCGATAGCCTTTATAACAAACCACTACAAACATATCACATAAGCATATTTAAGCTTGTGGGCGGTAACGTCACCTAGGAGAAAATCGAGATTTCCCCTCAAGATGCGTCGATAATCACCTTGCTCCTTCATTTGACTTCACATATATTCCCTTGAGGCAGTTGAGAAGTATTAAGAATGTATCTTGTTGTTGTGCAGTTGGAGCAATAATTTTGGTGGTGTCTTGCTGTGATGCAGGTTACCTAATTTTCTTTTCTCACAAACAACTGCTAATATTGTATCCTTCTGTCAGTAGGTGTAGAAATTTGTATTAGTTTACAATATAAAACAACCACTCCACAACCTATCATGTTTTTATATGCAAAAGTAAACAACTTGAATCTCTACCTTGTTTTATATATTGCCTAATTCAATGCATATTTTAGCCTCTAACAGAGTCAAAGAATTCAACATGAAACAAAACTTTCAGAACCAACCTAAAGAACACAATGCATATTTTGTTCTTTGGTTGTAGCTACTTTTGCAAGAAAGCTCAATAGAAAAATATACATAGTCATGCTCAATAGAAAGGATACATAAAAAAAAAAAAAAGAAGATGCATGCTCAGTAGAAAGAAAAATCCACCAAAGTAAAGAATAATTCATACATGATGATTTTGATTTTCATATTAGCAATTAGTAACTTTTCAGTTTTTGCTTGTTTGATATTATTAGCAAGCTATTACAACTCTTCAAACAAACACATTCAAATGAACTATTGTAATCACTCATTTCTCATTACTCAAAATAAACACTCATTTTTATTCACTGTCTAACCACTCATAATAATCATTTATTTCAAACCACTCCTTTCTAACCCCTCAAAATAATCACACATTTCTAACCACATTCAAACGAGTAATTGTCTGCAATCTGATAAAACACCGATATCCAACAATCGACCATCGACTATAACTGTCTTAGAACACGCAATACTAAATATATTATAACGGCAACATTACGTACAAAAGAGTCAGGCTAAATACAAAGATTACACAGAACAGACAAACCACCTTTCGAGAGGGTGAGACTCTCCTAAGATTCACGCACGAACCTTCCTAACAAAATTTCTCCAAAAGTGCCCTTTAACACAAAATAATAACATAAATTTCTAAATGTTGCTGCTTGGACCTGGATCCGAATTCCCATGCATGAGTACACATACTTAACTGGGGGTTAACGCAACTCCTCTACAAATAATCACATCCAAATGAATTATAACTAAAACTCAAATTTCTAATTACTCAAAATAACATCTCATTCATAATCATTCAAAATAATCACTCTACAATTCCACATCCCAACAACTTCCTATGTTCCTTTGAAGATGCAAGATTATAAATTGTTGTATGGAAAGTTTGTTCAGAATTTATTTTCTGAACTAGGTCCTTACCTAGTTGCCCCACCTATGTGTGATCCAATGCAACATGGTCAGTCTAAGCCATACCCTTTCCATTGCACCTCTTCCAAGGGAAACCTAGTCTAGAGGTGATGGGTTTTACAGAGGATTGTAAGGTCCATTTCTCTCAATTTAACACCCACCCACACACACAAATTATGGGGAAAAACTTACCTACACATTATGTGTAGGACGACCCAACTTTATACATATTTTGGCAAATTTAGAATCTCACAATTTTTTTTTATAAACTAAAAAGGCTAGAAAAATATATTTTGTGTGGCATTGTTTAAAAATAACGCTTACCTACACATTCATGCGTAGGCGAGTTTTTCTCAAAATTATCATATGGTTTGAAATTTCTAGCTGGCTTGTGTTGCTACACCTGCCTAGATACCTGCACTTCTACTTTGTCTGACACAAGTTATCATCTAGGATCCCATGAGCATGTAGTATATTTCCTATGGTTACCATCTGATTTCAGGTTCTGTATGTGAAAATTTCCATGCCCCCCATGTTATGTATAATATCTCGAATAATTTTTCAAGTAAGAGAGATGAAAAGTAAACCTAAAGGGTGCGTTTGGATATAGAGTTTCAAAATGAGAGGCTTTGAGAGTTAATCTTGTATGAATCGTTAAGTTATGTAGTTGCGTAGAAACCATCATTTAAATCGAAAGGTTATGAGTGGTTGTGCAGAAGCCATCATTAGAATTGAAAGATTATGAGTAGTTATGACAAAAAATTATCGTTCAAATTGAGGGATTATGAATGGTTGAAGTAGAAGTGATATTGTACATTAACCACGGCTTTGGGGGCATAAGGTGATGGGTTCAATCCATGGTGGCCACCTACCTAATAATCAATTTCCTTCGAATTTTCTTGACACCCAAATGTTATAGGGTAAGGCGATATATCCTGTGACAATAGTCGAGGCGTACAAGCTGGCCCGGACAATCACGGATATCAAAAAAAAAAAGAAGTGATATTGTACATAGAGGGTTTATGGTGTTTTTTGGAAGGCTTTTTACAGCTGCTTCATTCAAACGTGGAATTGGTCCAATCCTTGGGCTTGAACAAACCCTCACAAACCATCTATAGAGTTTTTTTTTATAAAGGAAACGAAAGCATTTTTCATTTATAATGAAAGTTTTACAAGTAGGGGTCAATCAAGGAGCAAAATCAAATAACATAAGATAAAATGGTAAATTACAAGCCCTATATTTGGGGAAACAAATAAGAAAGGGCTTGAATGTCAAAATCAACGTAGCCAAGAGATATCTTATAATACTGCTCAAATATCCAAAAAACAGGCTTTGTAGAGAATAATGGATGATCATCACAGGCTTTCATAACGAACTCCTAGTCCGTATCTTTTGCATTTCTCTAAGAGTTACACTCTAACCAAGCAATTTTTTTCTTGATATCCGTGACTGCCCGGGCCAGCTTACACGCACCTCGGCTATTGTCATGGGACATACTGTCTGACCCTACAACATTTAAATGTCAAGAAAACTCGTAGGAAATTAATTCCTAGGTAGGTGGCTACCATGGATTGAATCCATTACTTTATGCACCCCAAGCTCCTTCTTAACCACTAGGCTACTCCATGGTGGTTATGAGGGTACCTAGGATTACCGATTAACCAATTCCCAACAAAAGAGACAGACTTTGCCATGTACTTGGAGTAGCATCAAGCCGCTCACTGCCCGTGTTCATAGTAGTATTTGGTGTCCGCATTTGGTGAGAGCAAACAAGGATATAAAAAAACAGCAGAGGTGATTCCAAGAACAATGGGATTCACCTCAATTTATACCAAAAACATCCAACTATGCAAGAAATCCGTATTGATGTTCATGCTAGAAAAAGATATTTTTAATCCTAAACATTGATCAGAATTTCATTAGATTCCAACAGATTTTTTTAACAAAAACAAAAAAGTTATGGATACTTTATTTTTAATATCTAAATTCGCAAATAATTATTCAAAACATCTGTTTTGTTCTTTATTTGAATATCTAAATTCGCCTTATTAAGCGTGTCACACCGCATGAGTTGCGCCTAGGCGTACGCCTTTCAAAACACTGCTTATATGTACAATATTTTTGAAGATTAGTCAAATTAATAAAGACCACAAAAGGCATGCGCCTTTCAAAACATTGCTTACATGTACAATATTTTTGAAGATTAGTCAAATCAATAAAGACCATAAAAGAAATCACCCTCCCTTTTCTTTATGACCCTATTTCCTTGCAAAAATAATATGGCAGGAAATAAAGCATAACAAAAAAAATTAAAATTTACCCACATCATCTTGTTGAGTAGGTGTATATTTCCGAGGAATCAATGCCTTACTTTCTTGTGAAATATTCCAATTCTTCTTAGACGATACCCAAAGCTTTCAATCAAAAGCTTCTTCTTCAAGAACACACCTTAAATCTTCAAGGGATACATGTACAATATCAATCATCAATCCATTAAAGACAAAATCAACCATATGGGGCCTCAGCTTTCCATCCGCAGGTATCCTGTAACTGTAACCACAATGCCTGAATAGTGAGTAGTGGAGCTAGAACCGACCAGTCGCCAAATTTCATGTGATGCAAAGTTGAAGGAAGAATAATTGCGAAAGAAGTGAATAATATATTAAGGTAATTCAATCCATATACATTCATATAATAACATAATTTAATGATAAGGTAACATTATTAAGCTCGGGAAATTCTTGAAGACAAGTGTATGCTTCTAGAAACATAAATTATGTGGGTAGCACAATGGTGCATTTTCTACAACTATACTCAAGAAGATGAGAAGAATCTGTAGTAGTATAAATTACAAAAATATTAAAACTATATGTAATATAACTCAAAACGAGTATGACTATATAGTCATACAATGTTTGCCTCATTCCATCATGTCTCAATTAGAGAACTTTGAGATAAGCTTGTCAACATGAATTATAATATCATTGATGTTTGGACGGACTGCAGCCTGAGGCTGAAGCATCCACTTCACAAACTGGTGAAGAGCATCTGGATATGGAGGAGTTGGTCCGGCCGGCCACTTGATCTGTACATTTATGATCGCTAACTGTAAGCTTCCTCCCGATTCGCCGAGCACATATTCAAACGGAGATACCCCATACCTATTAATAAACAGGCAATGAGCAATGACAGAATTTGGATATAATTGTTCAATAAGTTCATAGAATTCACCATCTAAATCTAGAAATTTGGTTAGGTTATTCTGGCATGGACATCCACCTTAAAATCAATTGGCTATGAGAGGAATAGACCATCTTCTCTTATAAATGTATTGAAGAATTCTCACCTTTCCAATGTGGGACAAATGACCACAAGGTGAGTATCTCCAACATGCCCCCTCAAGATGGCGCCATTTTTAAGAAAACCATCTTGAATTAGATTCGAATTTGTGGACCAAAATACCCGCTTTCGCTTACTCGCTTGGGTCGGATCCAAACTTTTTGGAATCATCAAATGCCCGCTTAAGTCTTTGCCTGCTTGGGTGGGGTTCTCGGAATTTTGGGGACTAATAACTCACATTATGCTCTGATACCATATTAGAAAGTGTGAGCATCCATTTCATAACCGATTAGCTATAAGATGGATGCCCACGCTTTCTAATATGATATCAAAACCCATAAATTCAAACGGGTATTCGGTTGAATAAAAATGAAATTGAGATCCGATTCAACATTAGTGAACCCAAAAGAGGCATTATCTCGAGGAGGCGTGTTGAGAGGATCTCATTATCCCACATTGAAAAAGTGGAGAGTCCTCCAAACATTTATAAGATAAAATGGACTACTCCTCTCATAGTCAATTAGTTTGAAGAGGATGCGTACATTTTCTAATAAAAACCATAGATTTTGAAAGCAAACAAATAAGGAGAGAGTTCGATAGAGAATAATGGCTGAGAAATTATAAATCATTCTAGAAAATGATTCCAACTAAGGCACTCATATCCATAAATTTCAGTCTTCTCGGTTAACACAACTGCCATTGCCAAATTAATTATGGTGTATACCAAAGATGAAAAAGGAGCAATTCTAATGATCAGAAAATGATTACCATTTACCGAAGTTGTTACGGATATGTTTAGTGTGGTGGGAAGGGTTAAGAAGGAAAGTGAAGGATCCCTTTTCATTGTTTGGCCCACCAACTTCCATCACTAATTTATTCTTACTTTTCTTCATTTACCTCTTTCTTTCCCTTCCCTTTCCTTCCATTTCTTTCCCTTCCAACCGTAGCCAAACATGCCCCAACCTATCAACTTAAACTTTTAGGTTGATCGGTGATTTACATAATTCAACATGATATCAAAGTAGGAGGTCTTAAGTTTGAGTTCCTGCAATTTCTAAGACCTACAAGTGAGAGAAGTTGATATAATTAAATTTACTCCAACCTATCAGCTTAACCTTTTAGGTTGATTGATGATTTACATAATTCAATAAGTTTCAGGGTAAAGGGTCGGTGCTCACATTATTGCATATAGAGTGCATCCTAGTGACCAAATATCAGTTCTTTCGTCAATATCTGCATGGCTTGCACAATCCCACAACTCAGGAGCCCGAAAAGGAGCAGAGCAATGTTCAGCTGCCCATTCCTACACAGAAAATTATGATAATTATCAGCTCATGTATGCTTTTTCAAACCTTATATTGAAGAGCAGCGAATTAATTTCCCATTAAATTGACATGCTTGAATTGTATAGGAAACCTGTAACTGCAGTGCCTCTGAACGAGAGCTAATTTTCCTCCTTGCTGGTCGAGCACTTCCAAAATCCATCAATATAGCAACAGGTGGCTGGCCCTTTTTACAAGTTATGAGTACATTACCAGGCTTGACGTCATTGTGTGCATATTGGGGATCAAAATTGTGCATGTGCTTAAGACCCGCACATAGCTGTGTTAAATTAAATCAATCGGTAATAATTAAAAATAATAATTATTCAATCAAATGAAGTGAGAAATCATTACAGAAGAATTTCATCAGAATTTCCAAATTCCAAAATACCTGTCGAAATATTTGCAAAACATCTGATGTTGAAAAGAATTCCTTTTTCGCTTCCATGGTTTTTGCATTGTCCAATAATGTCCCATCCAAATGTACAGGAAATAGTAGGTACGCTTCATGGTTCCAAGATCGTTCTTGGGTAGGCTAGCCAGTGATTAAATAAATGGTAAATATTCAATGAATAGTTGTATTTAAATTTTATCAACACACAAAAGAGAATAAGACATAAAACAGTAAAACCATCATGGGTCAGTTAGCATTCCAATTTTAAATGGAAATGAATCTCTGATACCATGTTAGAAAGTGTGGACATCCATCTCAAAACTAATTGACTATGAAAGGAGTAGCTCACCTTATCTTATAAATATATTGAAGAATCTTCACCTTTTCAATATGGGACAAATGATCACAAGGTGAGTGTCTCAAACATGCTCCCTCAAGATGACGCCATTTTTGGGAAAGTCATCTTGGATTAGATCCAAATTTGTGGCCCAAAAAATATCCTCTTTGGCTTACTGTTTAGGTCGAAATCAAACTTTTTGGGATCATCAAATGCCCGCTTAAGTTTTTCTGCCCGCTTGGGTGGGGTCCTCATAATTTTTAGGAGATTGATAATCCACATGGAGCTCCGATACTATATTAGAAAGTGTGGGCATCTATCTCAAAATTAATTGGCTATGAGGGAAATAACCTACATATCATATAAATCCTGCCTCCTCAAGATGGCACCATTCTTGGAAAAGCCATCTTGAATTTCTTACTGATTTTCATGACATCTAAATATTGTAGGGTCAGACGAATTACTTCGTGAGAATAGTCGGGATGCATGTAAGTTGACCCGGTCTCCGAACACTGAAGGTTATTAAAAGAAACAAACATAAAATAGCATAGATAACCACATATTAATGCACTGCCATAGACAGATGCCGGTGGACAAAAAAATGGAGACAGAACCAAAACCCAAATTTGACAAAAAAGAAGTGTACACCAAGGAAAGTTCATTTTCAAGTCAACAAATGCTTTTGTGAGTTGCAAACAATATTCGGTATTATATGAAAGCAAATTTAAATATATGTTGTGTTGTTATGCAATTTGCTTCAAGAGGAGAATAAAAGGAGGTGAGGTTGATTACATGGAAACTGGGTGAAAGGTTAAGGATGTCAATTGAACACCGTGGTCATATTTTACGCTGCCTCTCTCATTAAAGAAATATTCTTAAAATACCATTTTGGTCCCTAAACTTTCACCTTTGTTTCATTTTGATCCCTAGACTTTCAAAAGTATAAATTTAGTCCTTGTTTGTTCTATTTTGATCCCTTAACTTTTGAAAGTCAAAGGACCATAATAAAAAAGGTGAAAGTCTAGAGATCAAAACGGTATTTTAACAAATGTTCTTTTTATAAGGTTGTGAGCCTTAATAATCACCTTAGTAGCTATTATAGCGTGATCAAGAAGAGGAAGTAGATTGGGATGACTAAACAGAGATGAAATACGGATCTCCTCTTTCACCAATTCCAGTTGTTCTTTATTCTGAATGAGTACCTTCTTCAATGCGTACGAACCATCATCTGTGCAAATAAAGCAACAACAAGTTGAGTTTAGTTGGTTGACTAGCCTGGAAATTTATAATGTAATCCATTAAAATATCACCGTGACACAAATTTCAAACTGGATTAATAAAAGTAGTGCGTAGATTCAATTCAAACGCAAATAGGGCCAGATCATGAAAACGAAAAACCAAATCATTTCGCTCAGAATCAACTAATCGATATCGATGCAAGATCAAATTTCGCGGATCAAGAACATCGCAAGCATTCAAATCGACAAAAAGAAATCAGCCAAATGTGTGAGCAGATCATGAACACACAAAACCAAATAAATTCGCTCAGAATCAACAAATCGATATAGACGCAATATCAAATTTCGCGGATCAAGAACTTTGCAAACATTCATACGAATAAAAACAAGAAACAAATTAGCTAAATGTGTGAGCAGATCATGAAAACACAAAACCAGATAAATTCGCTCAGAATCAACAAATCGACATAGTTGCAAAATAAAATTTCGCGGATCAAGAACTTCGCAAACATTCATCGGAATAAAAACAAGAAACAAATTAGCCAAATGTGTGAGCAGATCATGAAAACACAAAACCATATAAATTCGCTCAGAATCAACAAATCGACATAGTTGCAAAATAAAATTTCGCGGATCAAGAACTTCGCAAACATTCA
>JBBMEG010000009.1:11802804-11854292 GCA_037832605.1 Cyclanthera cordifolia | reverse complement strand
TAGGAATAAAAACAAGAAACAAATTAGCCAAATGTGTGAGCAGATCATGAAAACACAAAACCAAATAATTTCGCTCAGAATCAACCAATCCATATAGATGCAAGATCAAATCTTGAGGATTAGAAATTTCGTTAACATTCATCGCAATAAAAAAAAAAAAAAAAAAACAAAAAACAAATTAGCCTAATGCGTACACATGAGAAATAGGACAAGCCGATACCAGATAGATGAGTGGTATCCTTGAATTTCTTGCGCAAACCACCGGGAACGGCAGCTTCTGAAGATGAATCAGCGAGAACCTCCTTGACGAGGAAGACAAAAGCAAAGCCACCTTCGCCGAGCTGCCTTACGATTTTGAACCTGTTCTCATTGATCCAAACATCGCCGCCGCTATTCACGGTGTCATAGAAAGCATTCAATCCAGAAAATGTGCAACCCATCTCTTCTTCAATCGGAGCTTCAAGAATGCATATAGATCACACGGGAGTCTTGAATTCTCACCTCTGAATCGAGAAATTACAAAATGAGATGTTCAAAGTGAGATCTGAAACTCCTAAATTCATGAGAAACGAAGGTTTTGAGATTAGAGCTGACTTCCATATCTGAGTTAGGAGAGTACTAATTTATTTATTACATAAAAAACAGTTACAAGTTAACTATAATAACGTAATTACTATATTACAAAAAAAAAAAACCATATATATTTATTATTTTCACAAAATTTTATATTATATTTTTAAAATTAAAAAGTCCGGATTTTTTTTTTCACCCTAACCTGAAATTTGAACTAAAAAGCACACACACATATTCATGTGCAATGCCAAAATAAATGATATTTGTTGGGTTTTTAAAAAATAAAAAATAAATGATATTAATTACTTTAATTTTACCGTGCACGTTATGTGAATGACAAATGCTTCGATACTTCTCAATCAAATGAGGTCTTTGAGCAAAGTCATCCACGTGTTCTACTACTACTTCTAAGTCACTAACATTACAAGAAGATGATGATTTTTCTTTTTAAACAGCTCGTCAAACAGTTTTGTAACAAACTTCCAACTACCTAAGTATTAATCATCTAAACCTTCTACCTAAGCTTGTGTAAATCTCTTATACTTTTATATATATAAAACATAGAGCATACAAAAGAAAATGTAGGAGGCATGAACTCTGGGTGTGGATGGAATAAAAGTCGTACCTGGTTTCTATGTGGATGTAGACAATCTTTGCTGAACCAGGTACATTGACTTGTTCTTCTTTCCTTTATTTGTTCTCTCATTAGAATTTCTTGAATTGTTGTATTACCTCACAAGTAAGAAAGAAAACAATGTTAGAAACTTTAGATCAAATATAGAAAAATAAATAGACAAACTCAGTAAAAGAAGTACTTACCAAATCGTCGAGGTTTGGGGTTGTGGTTCCAAATTAAAGTTGGAACAAGACAGAATGTCCAAGAAGGTAACGATTCTGGCATGAAATGGCCAGAATCGCACCCATCTCTAAACGGGGAAGACAAGCAGAGACAACGAAGGAGCAGCATAGTGAAAAACAAGGGCTTTGTTCAAAGGTTAGAGCGTGTGTACTAGCTCATGCGTGAGCCTGATTGACAGATAAGAGAAAAGTAGTGCAATCTTGAACGTCAATTTAACCGATCACATTCATCACAAGAGTTCATCATCACTCAATTTACTCGGTCTAAAATATCTCGGTTTGGTTCAATTTCTTTATCTTAATGGATTGAGCTTATTTATTTTATAGTTTTGGGCTTACAACTCTTGATAACTGAGCTTGTTTAGCATACTCCAATTTATATTTATCACTACATTTAAATTATATTTATATGTGTGTTTTTAAACTAAAAAAAATTGTTTTTTTTTCTTTAATAAAAAACTCCAAAAATAAACTATCAATTCTTACAAACAATAATAGTAGTCCATCGAGATATATATATATATATATATATATATATTTGAATCCACCTCCTAATAAACTTTAAAAGGAAAAAACATTACCATCTATGTCTCTAACATTACTTAAATTTTGGTTTCAGATTTCTGTTTTTAAAATTATAGTTGTTTTCTCATAAATTTTAATATATTTAAATGGTAAGTTGATTTCTTCAAAAATAAAATAAAGTTCTTAATTTCAAAATTTTAGCTTTTTTTTTTAATATGCTAAAGAAAGTAGACAATGAAATAAGATATATATCGACAAATTTAATGTTTATAAATTTAACTTATGAAACCAAAAATTTTAATTGAATAAACGAGTAATTAATATGAGATGTAAGTGTAGAGTATGTTATATGTGAAATTTGTTAATTTAAATTATTTTTAATATGAGTTGTCAAGATATGCTTAAATTGGTTGACGTATGATTACTTAATCGAGGGTCTCGCTGTTGGTCAGCGAGTGAGGTCTCTTCTCTGCCCGTGAATATAGTTAACACATCGTAAGTAAATCGCATAAATTTGTGTGTTCTTCAGGTTTTTTACAGTTTTCTTTCGATTATTGCTCTATTTTCGTAACAGGAATGTAGATATAGAGTTGGGTTTTATTAAAGACATATTTGGTGTAGTGGAAATGAATGGAGAGGGAAGTACTGATCTCTTTCCACCATTTGGGCCACCAAGTTACATTTGATCATTAATTTACTCTTATTTTTCTTCCTTTATACTTTCTCTTCCAGCCATAGTCAAACATATTGTTTATGATTACATGTCTCACTTGAGGAACTTCAGGGGAAGTGTTTAAATAGAGAAGTTTGTACATGTTTCAAAAACATTAAAAATATTATAACTCGAAAATTGATTATTTTTCTTTCTAATTTTACATATTTTTCCACCACAAAAACTAACGAGAACAAACGTATTATTAACATTTGAAATGTCGTAGTAACAATTTGATCAAATAAGTTTAATAAATTCAAAATTTTTAACCCTAACCATCTCTCGTAACTCTTCAAAGACGAACATTCATGTAAGAATTTGTAGAATAACTTATCATTATTTTGCTTCTCATCAATTTCTAGTTTAAATTATATAAATAATTTAGTGACTAAATAAAACTCTATGGATACAACATAAGTTACAACTAACATTACAACCAAATGAAAAAATATTTAAAAAAGAAAAATCTGAATCACGTGATCTAAAAATATCACGGTGAACTTCTCTAATATCGAGTCCATTAAACATGAACTAATAAAAAAAAAAAAAAAAAAAAAAATCTGAATCACGTGATCAAAGATATCATGTGAACTTCTCTCTTCTTATTTTTATCAATTAGATGACTCCATATTATTTCAATAATACTTGAACAAGATCTTAGTATAAATATCTGATTTTACCGACAACCACAAGAAAATGACTCATTCTATATAAAAAATAGTTTTTTAAAAGAAAATATTTCAAAATTAGATAAAAGTATTTCAAAGTAACCCAAATTCCAAAATGAATATATCATAAGTTGACTATTTATCTGATTTTTATTTTTCGATGTCGATGACGAACTTATAGCCTTTCATATTAAGGAACCCCATAAAAAATTAATTTTTATTAATTGACCATCATAGATCGAATAGACATTTTTCTTTACCGCTAGACTTCTGTATTAAAATTAATTTTCTATATATTTTTTGACGTATAAATAGTGTATGAAATGATATGTCTTGTGAAAATAGTCGAAGTGCCCTAAACTTATACTCGCACGTAAACCTCTACTCACAGATATTAAATAAAATGAATGTAACTAAAAACTTGCATGGGAACAAAAAACTAGCAACATTTAACCAGGCATACATTTTGCATTTCTTGTAAATGATCCATTTATTTTCCTCTTTAAGCAGATGGATAAAAGGAGAAAAAGGAGTTAAAACTTTCTTCATTATTTCAATTTGTTGCAAAACAACATGAAAATTGTCCCTTCAATTCAATTGTAAACATAACCAATGGGAATTGAATTGGCATTTGGTACCTGTTATTCCTCTCACTGTTCTTGTTTGAAAGGTGCTACTGGTTGCTGTTGAGTAATGCAGTGTATATTTCCACCTCCCAAAACAATCTCTCTGGCCCCTTCAATTCCAACTATCTGAAAGAATCATACATTGCAAAGGACTTGTTAGGATAAACAATATTCAAAATAGTTGACAAAAATTTATGAATTTCATAATGAAAACCATGAGGACAGAATGATGTGATGAGATTTGTTTTTGGAAATGGTGATGGGTTAAATGCAAGCTATAGCTATGGATGTCATAAACAATAGTCTTGCAAAATTGAAAGAGAGCTGTGAGCTAAAAGGAACTGGAAAACAATGTAGATTACGTTAACGACCAGAACACTCATATTTACGTGGTTTTCTAACGTTGTGTTAGCTATGTTTACGAGTATAGGGAGAAATCGTTCTAACTTAGGAGATCGTGAAGAATACGAAGTAAAGCTTCAGTGTCATTATGTACGACCGAGAAAACTCAACCAAAATCTTACATATTCGAGTCTTCCCACCCCCAAATGTCGTTGAACTCAACAACAAAATTATAAGGGTTGGCCTAGTAGTTTGACCATCTTTATTTGCAGCAGTAATCACTGGACCACTCCTTGATGACAAGCCACAATTACAAGGTGATACTCTATCTTTATAGTTAATTTAAAAAAGTCTACACTATATAATGAGACAGTATTACTAATAATGTGTTTAATTAAGAGTATTGATCTATCCAAAAATATCAAGATATTTAAGCTTGGGTAGGAAAATTTTCAACAATTGATTCATGTGTGTCTTTTAAAATTTGGCCAATGTATCAGATAATTGAAATGCATTCAATATATATATATATATTACTTCATAATTTGGAAATGCCCCGGCTAGAACACGGATAGCTTCTTCATCCCGCTTTTGATCCCCAAATTGAGGTGCGATAACAGCTCCATTTGCAATGTAGAAGTTTACATAAGAGGCAGCAAGTCTCATACCTGGAGGTCTTGCTTTAGCTTCACCATCCTGTAAGTCAAAAGGGAAAATAACAATGAGGGAGATCGAGCACCTTGTGAGTACATTTCCAGCATTTTACTTTTATCTTTTTGAAAAAATAGCTTATGTTAAACCAAACCCAAACTGAGCTGCAGCAGCAACTTCCACAACAAACAGATCCAAACTGGGGGATCAAACCCCCCTTAACAAGCTGTGATCCCATTCGATCCTGTTCCACAAGCCGGAAGGTTGACCTCACACAACTAAAAGCAAGACGGATCTAATAAGAAGACAATTAGCACTAACAGGCCTTCCAGAACAACGAATTCACGTAATCCAAAAGGAGGGCCCCAATAAACAGCGTCGTACCAATCTTGGTTGACTTTTGAACTGCTTTGGTGATAATTCAAAATAGATGGGGATTACTGATGCGTATGACCCCACTAAAGCTAAAGGGGAAAAAATGTCCTGTTAAAAGACCAATTCTTTTCCAGACCAATTAATCAACCTAATAAACCGACCTTCATCAACAAGCTCCAATAATCAACAAAACAGAAACAAACAACCAACTATGATTTAGGTAGAAAGAAGATAAAAACCTAATACTCAGACCCACCAAAGACAGATTAACAGTAGAAGAAATCGTCAAACGAAAAGAGCAGGACCTTATAACCATCAACCAGAAGCATCTAGAGAACCGATCCGCAAAAGAGAAAACATGTGGTATGAATGACAGAAAGCGCAAAAGAAATATTTTCCACCTTAAAGGTCTCTCTGTTTTTACCAGTGAGAGACACAGCCATAAAGAAAGAAATAAGTGTACAAAAGAAGGAAAGTGTAGAAGGTTGCCATAAAATTCAATACTGAAAGTTAACATAACGTTCAAACTTCAAAGAGAAACTCTCTTCTTTTTTTTTTTTTGTAGGGATGTACAAAGAGAAACTTGAGGATATCTTTACCTGGACAATTCCTGCAGCCTCTTCATCTGTCAAATAAAGTGGCCCTGGCACATGGAGTTTTATTATTTCCAATTTCCTACCTTTAGCATCGGTAGCTTTAGAGAGAACAGAAAAGGCTTCTATAGACCGTTCATACTGAGGATCTGTTTGGTCATCAGTCCAAGACAGCAGAACCACTCCAGACTTTGCAAAGCAGCACATATTATCAATATGACCATTTGTATCATCATCACCTGTCAACATTTGAAGTTAATATTTTTAGGATGTTTTATCCTTTTCAGAAAGTAAGAACTCAAGACAATTCAAAAGAACTAGCAAAACTCCTGTTTCACCCACAAATCCCACTTAACAGGGGGAAATACACAAGTAAAGTTGATGAGTTGATGATCATGAAGAACTTCAAAATGAAGTTCGAGTAGAGATCTTATATAATAATAATGTAAGAACCACAGAACAAGGTCAAACACAAAATAAAGATCAAGTACCGTATAGTCCACGAGGCAGCCAAATGATCTTCTTCACCCCAAGATATGCCTCAAGTACATCCTCTATCTGACCCTTGGACAGCTGTGGATTTCTATTTTTATTCAAGAGGCACTCCTCTGTGGTAATGCAAGTCCCTGGATGGGGGAAAACAATGTTATATTCACTATATTTAAGATTATTGATTACATGATCATTACAAAGTGCAGTGTAGTATGCAATAAATTTGACATGATATGGTGAAGAATTTGAAGACTGGTTTTCTTCTGAAGGTGTATGTTTCTCTCTCAGGGAATGAAATTAGGTCAGACTATTTGATGAGATGAATATATTTACATATATATAGACCAACTACCTTCTCCATCTACATGGATGCTTCCACCTTCAAGAATAATGTTGTTGCAAAATCTAGGAAGCTTCTCCACTTTCAGGATCTGTACAAAATCATAAAAGGGAATCAAATAAAGCGTAATCAACAATATGAAGGTTGAAGGGTGAAGAGAGAGAGAACTCGTTAACCTTTCTTGCAACTTGAAGATCAAGACTCCAATCAGTGTAACAACCATCATCAACACCTACAAGGAAAAGGGATACTCCATTTTAGGAAATCGACCACAATGTCAGTTAAAGAACCTCTTGATGGGTTATGATGGTGAACATGGAGGAGGAGGGAAACTTTGACTCTATTCATTGGTAAAACAGCAACCAATGACCAGCCCAACGAGCTGCCATGTCCAATTTCAGAAAGGATGGGGGGAGATCTTTGAATATGTTTTGAAATTGTTTAACCCCACAAGGGAAGTGGTTCAAAGAGTGAAAGGAAAACCATTTATCTATTTAAGTAGCTAGTAGTCCAAAGTGGAACTTAATGCCAGTTAGCATAACGCAAAGATATAAGAATCACATAACTTTGATCTACTACAGAATAGATTTACGGTTCTACAGCCTTACCTCCCCAGCTATTGAAGTTCCAATCAATTCCTGCAATAGATTCCAGTGGAGTACCAGAATTTGAGATCCTTTTCCTTACAACAAACTATGGATAGAAGTTGTTAGAAGAACACTAAGCAATAACCTGAATTCCTAATAATTATAGAGCTCGTGAGTTTGATCCAAAAATCAGGAAAAGAAAGAAACTGACAGTGGGTCCAGTATCGCGAAACCAACAGTCATTCATTTCTAGCTCAACAACTCTGATATTTTCTGGTAGCTGACTCCGAGCATTTTTCCACTGAAGTGTAACAATTGTAAATTTTCAAACACTAGAAGGAATAGAGGGAAGTAAATATTAAAGAGACGACATATTATATCATTCTTTCTACAAACACCTGGGAAGCACTAGCACAGACAACCATAGATTCGAACTTTGAGATTGCAGATGCCACCTTAGCAAAAACACGTTGTGCATGTATTGCATTATCCCTCCAAATATCTGGCCGTTCCTGTTATTCAGAGTAAAAATTCAATGCAAAAGAAAGAGAACACACAATCCATTATATATATATATATATATATATATATATATATATATATCCAAGAGTCCCTTTAGAAAGAGGCAGATTCATCGGTTTTGTGGGACTGGAAAGGGATCAAAGTAATCCATCAATCTACAATTCATATATAGGAAGATCCAATCTCTACTCATATCAACCTTGCAGCTTCTTAAAGTAAAATGATTTGGTAAACTTCCATAAACGAGAAAGTTTCTAGTGGAACATCAACCAAGGAAGCAGATCGTCAATTTGAACTTCTTACGAAATCCCAACTGTACTGCTCGGATACGAAATTGCTCATGTACTGCAATTGCTCATGTATGAAGCAATTTTGCAACTGACAAACCAAACACGAAACATACCATAGTTCGATATGCAAAAACAAATCGACAACGGTTGAAGGCAGTAAACAAGCTATAATAGAATAGCTCAGAGAAGCCAAGAAGACTCTGGCATCTAATATCATTACAGTTGATATGAATCATCAACTACAATCACACAACCGCAGTATTAACATTCAAAATATCCCGATCTTTACATACTCGTAAAAACAAACAAAACGAAAGCGAAATCCGAAGCTCAAAAGAAAGATACAAGGCGATTTCCGCCATGCAATACATGAATTAAACAGATATCCAATCTCCGAAAACTATAAGATACAGAGAACAGCAACAAAACAAGGACAAATCACGGAATCAATCGGAAAAAAAGAAAAAGAAAAAAAAAAGAAGAGTAAAGGAGAGTCTAACTTACAGGCCAAGCCAACCAACACTGGGCGTGTGGTTCCCACTCAGCGGGCATGTGAAATCCAAGAAGTGAAGGAATTCCTTCCAAATCCATGGCGTAAATCTGCTCCTTCTAGCTCCTCTGTTTCCGACGATTGCAACTGAGCACGGGATTTGTATTTGTATTTATATTTTTTTTTTCCTCTTAACAGCGGCGGCTACCTCACATTCCCTGCAACCAGACACTGGTAGTCTATTCCAGTGCAAATTCTCCTAACGTCATCCTTTTTTTTATTGGGTCAGTGGAAAATTTTTCAGCATTTATTTTTATTTTCTGAATGAATTATTTTTATTATTTTATTTTTAGGAAATTTAACGTAAACAACAGACATTATAATTATTTTAATTATCTTTTAATTCCAATTTTTTTTTAGACACATATTAACCCATACACTCCAGCTATTCACGTCTGTCCCTAGCCGAACCACTCTCCAATCAAAGAATGAAGACTACAAATTAATGTCCGAACGTTCAACCAACCGCGCGACCCTCCGGACTTTAATTCAGATTCTGGTAGACTTCAATCAATCACTATAGTGAGAATGGTTCCCTTTATCCGGCGCGAATCTCTCACTTCCCTTTTTTCTTTTTCTTTTTTTTCTTTTTTATTGAAAAATCGAATCTTTGTTTTTTTTTTTTTTTTTTTTTTAAATGAAAATTCGTCACATTTTTATGCAGGTGAATTCTTTTTTTTTTTTTCTTCCTCAAATTCCTCAGAAATGCAACTGAGCAATTGCAATGGAAAGTGTATGATTTGAAACGCAGAGTCAATTGATTAACCGAACGTTTTGATTTTGTTTTCATGTGCCGCAAACGTGAATCGCGACAGTTTGAAATGGCGCTTATCCCTCAAATTCGTTGGCGTCCGCTTCTGTTCGACAGTTTGAATGTTATCTTTCTTCTTGTAAAACACTGTAGATTTAAAGGAAGCTTTTGTAGTTGAAAGAAATTCAACCAAATTGAAGAGAGGAGTAAATAGAGAGACTCTGGAGCAGAGCTGTTTTTTGTTTTTGCAAACCTGCTGCTGTTTGTTTTTGTTTTTTGTTTTTTGTTTTTTGTTTTTTACCTTTGAAATTTTTCAACTTAATTTCAACTTTTTTTTTTTTTTAATTTGAATTATGAATGTAATTTTTTTCATTATTCTTTATGTTACTTATTTTATTTAATTTAGTTACTAATAGATATGATAAAATTTTATTAATTTAATAAATTTATTTATATAATAAGTAAAATGAAATATAATTAAAATAATCATTTTTCTTTAATTTAAGGTATTTATTATTAAAAAAATAATTTAACACGTCATATATAACTTTTATCCATTTCTTTTCCATCTCCCCATACACTTATTTATTATCTCTTCGCTATTCTTCTCATCCCACCAAACACTTACTTACTCTCACTTTCCTTCTCTTTCCTTCCATTCCCTTCATTTCCCTTCACGCCCTAGCCAAACAAGCTCTTAACTGATAGTCTTCAATCAGTGTAATGATTGACTTCAATCACTTAACTGGTCGTATTCAATCTCTTAACTGATAGACTTCAATCTAATAATTTATGGACTTCAATCACATAACTGGTCGACTTCAATCACTTAATTGATTGACTTCAATCAAATAATTAATGGACTTCAATCACTTAACTGTCCGACTTCAATCAATTCAATCACTTAGCTGACGAATTCAATCCCTTAACACATGTCATACCGAGTAGGGTTTCTGAATACGTACCGATTAAGCGTTTGAAATAACACAGAGAGGGCGATTGAGAGATCTGAGAGTCTTATGGAAATCGATTTAGATAAATGAAATCGATAAAAGAATCGATTGAGAGAATGATAGAAAACATTGATCGATTTTAATCAGTGTACTAAACGACTTCAATCACCAAACTGATTGACTTCAATCAACGGACTGATCGACTTCATCAGCAGACTTCAATCATTGGAAATATCGACTTCATTTAGTTTTTGGCCCAGAAGCTTTTTGGTCATTTGATACGCCCGCCCAAAAAAGTTGCTATAGATGCAAATAATTTCAAGGTGTTTTATACACCAAATATTTATGTTTTTTTTAATATACATGCAAAAGCCTATTTTTTTTCTATTTTTTTTTTAATAATATTTTCAAATGGTTGCATAATTTTCAAATATATAGTTAATTATTACAAAAATATATATTTAAATAAATATTTTTAGCAACAAAAAGATTACGTATAAATATTTTCACGATGTCGTTGTCATCCGTTAACATTTTCTCAATTAAAAAAAAATTATTTTTACAAATCTAATATTTATACATAATCTTTTTGTTGCTAAAAATATTTATTATAGACTAAAAATAAGTATATTATTATAGTTTTAATGAGTATCTTGATTAAAATGATTTTTTAAATAGAAATAGTACATTTCCTTCTAGAAAGAATCAGTAAAAATAAATTTTTAATAATAAAAATGATTGTTTTGAATGAACAAAAAATAATAATTAGAGTAAAAATAGTTGTCATAATTAATAGATCAAGAAACATAATCACATAAAATTTTCAAAAAAACAAAATAAAACAAATTCCTTTCAAATATTAAATTAGTGTATATTAAAAAAATCATAATATATTAAAAATTAGTGTATATCAAAGCTAGAAATGTACTATATATATTGACCATAATATTTTAAAAATTGAATATTTCATTAAAATGATCGGAGTTCAAATATGTTCCATCCTCAATAAATGATGCAGTTGGTTAAAGGCTTCGGCTGGTTCGTAAAATACACATTTGAAACGTATATGTCACATTAATTTATAATATTTATTCACAACCAAACTGGCCAATTTATAGTCGGCGCCCAAACAGACCATTATGGATTTATTTTATACGTATATATAAAAATAAATATAATGTATTAAAGAAGAAAAAAAAATGTTTAGTAAAAAAATAAAAAATCGAAAAAAACAGCTTGTTCTATTTGACTATTTCAACGTGTATGTTCGATCATTCGTGGCAGTCGAAAGAGTAGCCACGTGGAAAATAAAGACAATGGAAAAGAGGTTCGTGCATGTCACGTGCAAAATAACTGTATCTAACGAATTAAAAAAGAAAATAGAAATGGAATTAGAAAAACGGTTCTGTGTTTCGCTTGCATGAAAACATACACACAGTTAAATCCCTCACGACGCCTTCTCTTTCGCCGTATTACGATCATCCTTTCTCTCTCTCTCTCTCTCTCTCTCTAAAGAAATGGCTCGCCTGAGCAATGTACTGGTCGGAATTTTGAACTGCTGCACTCTGATCGTCGGCATACTCGGAGTCGTTGCCTCTCTGTACTTGCGAATTAACGGCGGCACCGACTGTCAGAAGGTAATCGAAAAGCCTCTCCTCATTATCGGAATCTTCCTCTTCGTCGTTTCGCTGTTAGGTCTTGTAGGATCCTTCTGCCGAGTCAATTTCTTACTCTACCTGTACCTGGCGGTTCTGTTTCTGATGATCCTCGGAATGCTCGCCTTCACGGTTTTCGCTATTTTGATTACGAATAAAGGAGTTGGAAGGACGGTGTCCGGCAAAGGTTATATGGAATATCGTCTTGGAGATTACTCGAATTGGTTGCAGAAATATGTTGTGAACGGGAAGAATTGGAAAGAAATTAGGAGTTGTTTGGTTGATGCTAAGATCTGTGCGAGTTTCGGCGATAACGCTCCTCTAGTTGCGGATGAATTTGACAAGAGGAATTTGTCTTCTATTCAGGTACATTATTCGTACGTTCGCGTAAGCCTAGGGTTTCACCGAATTATTGATTCGTATTTTGATTACGATTTGAACGATTGATTTTCATCTATTTGATCACGAGAAATTATTATTCCAGTAAATTAACTAACGCGATTGGACAAATTAGAACAATATAATGCAATTCTTTCATTGAAACTACGGATTAGCGCCATTTTTGTTTTTCAATTTATTTTTCTTCCGATTTATTAAAATTCGATTTTCTAACATTGCATAAACCGTTGTTATGACATTGTTTTGATCTATTTTGATGAAGTCTGGATGCTGTAAGCCGCCATCGGACTGCGGATTCCAGTTCAAGAATGCGACGTTCTGGACGGTGCCGAAATCGAGTCCGGCGGTGGCGGACGGCGATTGCAAAAAATGGAGTAACGAGCAGGAGACTCTGTGCTACGGTTGCGATTCGTGTAAAGGAGGAGTGCTGGCGAACATCAAGAAGGAATGGAGACATTTAGCCATTTTCAACGGCTGCGTGCTCTCGATCATCACCATTATCTATTGCATCGGTTGTTGCGCAACGAGGAACAACAAGTCTCGCCCCAAGTATTCCAAGTATAGTGGCTATGCTTAACATTTTTATTCTGTGTTTATTCCTTTTTTTTAGATCTATTCTGTGTTTCTTCTTTTTTTTTGGATAACCATTCTGTGTTTGTTCTTGTTTCTTATGAATGAATACATTTCACTTCTACATCAATATTACACATGACTTTAAGCTATAGGCATCACTTACGTCAATTATGAACATCATCTTTTTTTCTTTTCTTTTTTTAATAATTTCTCTATGATCTGATGCTAATGCTATACTGCCGCTATATTATATTGTAAGAGATTTCTTATCTTAAAATATTATGTATTACAAATTTGAGAAGTGTTGTCTAATATTCAAGCTGCACCTTTTTTCTTGTGATTTTTTTATTTCAAGAACTGTGGTTAAGAAAAAGAAATGAAAGAAGAAATGCGAGTTAAGGGAGTTCAAATTTCCAACCTCAAAATTTCTAGTTAAGATTTAAAGAAAATTTTAATTTTAATAGAGTTCAGTTTAATCTTATAACATACATAGTGTTTACAATTTAAATGAAAAATGGAACAATCAATTATTAACTATTACTCTACTGGTAGCAAATTCGAATTATTAAATTATATAAATACAAAAGGATCTTAAAAAATACTTAACCAAACCATTTCAAAGTGAGACGAAATAAATAATCGAGATAATAATATTATTGAGAAAATAAATCTATGACCACCAAAATTACCAATTGAAAAGTGAGACAAGATTAAAAAAATAAAAATATTGTGACAGAAAATAGTGTCACATCATCCATAAAGAAGACTTGGCTCCTTAATCATAAAAAAAAAAAAACAAGATCGAAACTAAATTGAAGTTTAAAAGTGCATGGACGAAAAGAAAAAAAAAAAAGAAAGTTGGGAAGGAATATAGAATAATATTTACCCATAGAATAGAGAAAAAACTTATTTGTCAAACAAAAAAAGAAAAAAAAAAACTTCCCAAACCCATATTCCCACCACCCATTCCAACCAAAATTTTCTCACAACCCCTCCTTAAAACAACATTTATACCTACCATCCATTCTATAAGTACAAACAAACACCTTTATATTCGTGCAAACAACTCATTCAAACACTTTTATCCAAACGTAGTTTTTCCAAGACCTTTTCTTTTAACAACCTTACCTAAACATGGTTTATGTGTAAACATCCATTCAAACATCACATCTATATCACTCCATTTTCCCTACCACTCATCTTTCCCTCCATCCAAACATGCATGAGTTGCTACTCCTTCGCTCATGTTGTCTAATACACAGCGACTTATCCGTTGAGATGTGAAGCTGAGAAGGGGTAGAATAGTGAGGGTTAAAGTTAAAATATATTCCGGAAACCAAAGAACAGGGGGAGGAACAGGATCACAGATAGTTTCGAAAAATAATATCTAAAAATTGTACCATTAAATCCATTCCTCATTATTTTTGTTTTTTGTTTTTTTTGTAATTTTGATTTTTCAGCCCTTCTTACCATTAGTTTTTTATGAATATATTTATATGTGTATAATATTTTTTTACTCTCTCTTTATCTTATATCATATTTTTAGAAATAAATCTTTTAATTTAAAACTTTTTTTTTTATTTTAATTAACTATAATTTTATAAGTAATTTCGTATTTTAAAAACATGTTTTTATTAAATTAAATTTCATGATGATATGATAATCTATTTCATATTAGATGGTAATTTTATAATCAATTTCTTAATTTAAAATTTAAGTTTTTGTTTATTTTTTTTGTAAAATTGGTTATAATTAAAAAAAATGTTTTGTTATTTTTAATTGATGATCATTTCATAATACAATTCATATATTTCGTAAGGTTGAATTAACGTTAATTTCATTTTTTTTTATTTTTTATTATCTAAATAAATTTTAAATAATTATTAATTTATATTTTAATAAAAATCGTGAATAAATTTGAATAAAAAGACACTTATGAATTTGAATTGTTTTTCTTTTAGATAATTTTATTCATTTTTTATAATTTTTTTTCTCTAAATTTGAATTTTATTATTTTAGTAAGCGGTTGCAAATGTAGAAATGGGAAGGTGTAGAAACTTGAAGAAACGTGGCTTTTCTGCTTTTTGTAGCTAGGTAGGTCTCACGTTCCCACGTAATACGCCGTCATTTCTCACGAGATGATTCTTAATGGATTTTATGCTTTTTTTTTTCCTTCAATGGAAATTGATTTTTTTTTCTTTTTTTCTTAAGTACATATTAGGGGAGCGGGACAACAAATACTACGTAGAGAGCACAACTATCGATTTCTAGAATCGAATCCGTAACGCTGATATTAAATTGAAATAATACACCAAACAATCAAATTACTGCGCCACCAATTGATTTTTAGTTTAACCAATCTTTGCTTGTTTCTTACCTTAATTCTGGTTTTTTAGATAAAATAATTACTCGCTCTCCCTTTTAAAAAAAACAACTTTACTTAGTTTCTTTTATCCATTACATGAAAAATTATAGGGGAATACAAGACTATACGAGTAATTCGGACTTTTGGATCTAAATTGTTAGGGTAAGAGTTGAATTTGGTTTTAGTTTTATGTAATAAGTTGGATTAAATTATAATTCTGTAGTTTTGTTGGATTGGTTCCAGAGTAGCCAATTTTCGACTCTTTCAACCAAATCTAACATGAACTATTGGTAATGTAGATTAAATAACAAGAAATTTTTTTTTAATGAGAAACTCACTAAACTAATCAAGTCTAAAAAATAATTATAAAATGTCTATTTATAGAAAATAGCAAATACTTTAGAATTATAAATAAATAACAGAAACAAAAAGTTATTGTTATTATTAATTTTTTTTTTTTCAGAAAAAACAAAAACAAAACTTATAGGTAGTGCTTGTAAATTTATAATTTACAGGAACCAAAAAGCTAAAACTAAAAATGATCAAACAGCTCTAAATACACATATTTATGTTGGTTGCACTTATATCTATTGCTCTATAAATCTCATTTTTACCTTTTTCTTTACTGTAATTTGCTTGCTTCATATTATTTTATTAACAAAAACAGAAAATAGAATCCTCGGGACTCAAAGGTGTATTGCTTCCGATTGTCTAAACAAGTCTAGTTTCAAAGTAAACATATTTCAATATTTAATAGGGAGCTCACTTGTAAGAATTTTGCAACTCAGAGCTTTGTTTTGTGTTCAACTGTAAGCTGCTGCCTCAAAATCCTTCTCATAACCTTATTTGTAGCAGTCCTCGGAAGAGAAGGGTAAGCAACCACTCGGTGAACCTGTTCATATCACACATGAACGTTCAGCCCGCATAAATGTGTGTTCATAATCGGGAGGTCATCAAACGTTGTTGAACTCCAAAAAGAAAAACCTCATCAAACGTTATTTAAATGAACTTAGAGAAATCATACCCTGAATAATGGATTGAGGTTCTTCTGCAGAGCTGAATTGAAAGATTGCTTTAACTTCTCCAAATCTGAGCTACTTTCACCTGCTTTCTTGAATACAATTGCAATCACCAACTGTTCAGGGCCACCGCCTCGTGGCGGTACCCCAATCGCAGCTGTTTCAAGAACTCTGTCGTCAACCTTGTTGCATATACGTTCAATCTCGACTGAACTCACCTATAAGGGATCGATAGTTGTCTTATGAACTCAAATATAACCCATATGAAATCTACAATCTGAGTGCAAAATACTGTATTCGATTAGGTTCCAGCAACAACTAATATAAGGATTTCAATTTTGAAAAATTAGACATTTGATTGACAACAAGAGCCATTGCTCAATTGACATAAATAGGTGCCATTTTTATCTCTCAAATCCGAGCCTTGAGGTGGGCAGTGTTTTAAAAAGCTCAAGGTGCACTAAGGCGCAATGGCCCTCTGGGGCCTAAGGCGCAAGGCGCACCTAAAGGCGCAGACTTTTTTATTTAAGGCGCAGTATATAAAAAGACGTTAAAAAATATACATATAGAAATTTATACTCAATCAAAACACTTTTCATGAAAAACAAAATAAAGTTTTAACCAAGAATACTATATAAAACAAACATAAGATTCAAATATTAACCTTCATTTCATTGGAAGAAATCAAGTTTAATTGAGGAAAATATATAAATCATATATAAATTCAACTATAACCCTTCATTTTATAGAAAGAAATGAAGTTTGAATAAAAAAAATGATATATAAACAAGCAGAAGTGATTCAAGATATTTTGATACTTTAAAAAATGTATCTTGCGCTACCAAAAGACGCGTGCCTTATTACGCACGCTGCCTTTCCAAGGCGAGGCGCATATGTTGCACTTAGGCGTGCGCCTGGGTGCGCCTTTCAAAACACTGGGGTGGGTATGTGAAAGTATATGGAAGTGAAACTTCAATTCTTGGTCATAAAAAAAAAAGTCACAAGTTCGAATCTCACATTTCCCATAATTCTAATTGTTGTGAAAAAAAGAGAGATTATTTTCACTGGGAGAAGCTGCAAGAAATTACCTTTATGCCTCCAAGATTCATTGTATCATCTGCACGACCATGTGCCCGATAATATCCTCGAGGAGAACGCTCAAACAAATCGCCATGCCTTCTCAATACCTATTAAAAGAGTTGAGTGGTAATTGTTACACTTGAAGTGCAAGATACAAATCTCAAGCAGGAAGGTACAATAGAGAACTAGCCTACCGCTCCATTCCAACAAGGCATTCCCTTAAAATAGATATCATAATGATCAGCATTCAAGAGACTACTTGAAGCTCCAAACATGAAAGGTCCGAGCGCCAATTCACCGATTCCGGGCATATTTTGTGGCTGCAGAGGGAAGAAAACGAAGGCAAATGGTGAATTTAAGAACTCAGAGCAATTTTTAACATGCATAACCTTCAATTTAATGCATGGAAATTGAGAGAGAGCAAGATAAAACTATAAGTTTCATATTTCATAATTAAGGTTAGCTTACTTCATCACCTTCATTGTTTTATTTTAATAAATCAGATATATTTCAATAAGCAGATGCTGAAGAATGAATGATAAACAAACGAGTAATGACAAAAAGTGCAATATTTTTTGAAAAAAGGAGAAATGAGGAGGAAAAATGTTTGGAAGTTCTTTATATTATGCATGTGAATACTACCGACAAGAGACTCAACAACAATGAGTTCGAATCTTCTATTCTCAATTATTGTTGAAATAAAAAAACGTATACGAATATTTCCACACATGATGCTGGCAAATAAAGAGTTGATTGGTTCTTACAATTGGGGAATCATCATTGCCAAGAATAAAGAGAGTGCATCCCATAGCCGGTGTGCTGAAAGCAGCCAATGCCTGAGCCTGCAACAGTGACCCTGTAACAAATCCACCGCCAATCTCTGTTCCACCACAATATTCGATGATAGGCTTATAGCAAGCTCTTCCCATGAGCCATAGGTATTCATCTACGCTAGATGCTTCTCCAGTGGAGGCAAAACAACTAGAAATTGCAACAGAAAAGGGAGAAAATTGAACTATAAAAACTGGCGTAAAATTATGACACTTTTTATTTTTGAGGTTCATAGACATAAGGGCTTAATATAAACAACATAAACAGATAGAAAGTATAAATCTTAAGCTCACCGGATGGAAGACCAATCATAACCCGATGTGCAGTTCGTACTTTTCCATGATCGGACAATACTTGGAATCACCCCAAGCATTGTTGTTTTCGCATCCTACGGAAAATAGAGATCACGAGACTGAATTTCCAAAACGATATTGGAAAGAAACTAAACTCTGATTGACTACATGTAAAAGGTCAATATGACACAATTAGGGAGAAATATGGGTATGGAATGAGAAAAACGATCATATTATTAACTTTGATCAATCTTGAGGAACTTCTGGTTTTTTTTTCTTTCTGTCTAAATCCTCAAATAACATTCACCCTTTGTCTCACAGCTGTTGAGGATCTCATAATGTCCCACATTGGTAAGGTAAGGAGTCCTACAAGCATTCTTAAGATAATGTGGACTACTCCTCTTATTGCTAATTGGTTTTGAAATGGATGTCCACGCTTTATAATAACAGCCAATTCATTTTCTTTTTTATTTATTAAAATAAACATTACCACTTGATAGTTTATAATTTATTAATTCAAAACTACTATTAGAAGTCTAAACTACTTGCTTTACACACAAACATATTCACACACAAAATACTTGTTAACTAAATTTAGAGGATCGTAAGAGGTTTACCTGTATAAATTTGACAAATCCAGAATTAAGTGGGGATCCATTGTATAATGCCATGGAAGCCCTATTTAATAATGAAGCATAAACTAGCCATGGACCCATCATCCACCCAAGATTAGTGGGCCAAGCAACAACATCACCTTTACGAATGTCCATGTGGCACCATGCATCGGCTGCAGCTTTCAAAGGTGTTACAAGAGTCCATGGAATTGCTTTTGGCTCTCCTGACCAACAAACAAACAAACACAATGGTTAAGCCTAGAAGCATGACAACAGCTAGGTCGTTTGATCCTAGTGGATAATTTTGGTCTCGTTTAATAACCATTTGATTTTTCGTTTTTTATTTTTAAAATTTAAGCTTATATTTATCTAAATTCTCTACTTGTGTTTCACCTTCTCTTTAAGTAAGAAAAGAATCCTACCAAAATTCCATAAACAATAATAAGTATTTGGAAGCTATTTTTAAGCTTACAATTTTGGTTTTGTTTTTAAAAATACAAGAGGTGAATATCAAAGTCATGTAAATTATGTATTAGAGTAGTAGTTATAGGCTTAAAATTCAAAAACAAAACACAAAAAATGAAATGATTATCAAACGAACTCATTTTTTATATTAACAATTTTATGTCAAAGATAAGATTTCCTTTCTTATCAATAGCTTATTAGAGTAAAGCAAACACCAAATTTATCCCTTATTACACGTTGGGTAAGGGAGGGTTTTGTTGATCAGGCTGCTGATTTCATACCCTTCCGTAAGGTAGGAAAGTCTTACTGGGAACATAAATTTGTAAAATTCAAGCTCTCAAGAGCTAAATAATCCGGTTCAAGTAAGGTCATTCAAAAAAGGTTTAATTGATATCGGCTCCATTATGTTAAAAATTCGACCTACTTTGAAAGTCAACATTTATATTGAAGTCTGACGGTCTACAAAACAATAAAGATATTTGATGTTTGTTGAGGTGACATGAACGAACAAGTTGGATTGTTCATGGCGGGAAAAGGGCAGAAAATAGGAATTTTTAGTTTTCACATTAAGAAAGTGTTTCTCACATTAGTGCTCTCTGAGAGCAAAGAAATGAATGACAGAGTTACGAAGATAAAATTCGGATGCTTAATTAACCTGTAGTTCCAGATGAAAAAAGAATATTTGTAAATGATTCCGCTGACTGTTCCACAGCAACAAATTCCACTCCTCTGCAATAATCATATTAAAAATTAAAATAATCAACAGTATAAGATTTTAACAAAACCCAACGCCAAACACATGACCAACTCTCCCACATGACCAACCAGAACTATAGCTAGATAAATGATTCTTGCGGATCGTTCAATGACGACAGAATGATTCTTATAGAATCGTCAAATAGTAGGTAGCTTAAGGATGATAAAAATGGCATCACAACCTGATTTTCGGGCTTGTTCTTGTTCAGTCGGGCCAGAAGTAATGGAATATCAATATCTTGGGGGGTTTTTTTTTGGAGATCTTTTGGTTTCTTTTCATTAAAAAATTTCTAGATGTAATGAAGGTGCGAATTATCATTAGAAAACAAGTCTCTAGGCTGGCTTAATTTCAGTAGTTTAATATAATTCAGCCTGTTCTTCACTCTGTAAATATACAAAAGCTCAACCTTTCAACTTTTTCTTTTTTTTTTATGTGAATTTCCATATAATTTTAAATAACTATTTTGGATTCATTCCAGTGACTTAAGCATGTTAATATTTCAATATGAGACCTCCTTGAGACTAATGCACCAAGCAGTATACACATCATGATAAAGAGGGAAGAGCAGGTACACTGAAGCTTAAGGAATTCAACAAGTCAAATTGTTATGATAGGTTCAAAATGGGTAAAAAACCTAAAAATGATGAGTATAATTAAGAACCCTATCATCAACTAAACAAACTCACAGAATAGTGCATACTTCAAATCTTTGACTCCTTCAAGAAAGGCATGCCAAGAAATATCGCCATCTCGTAGTTTCATGCTAAAACCACTGCTATTGGTTGGAATTACAATTGCCAGAGGTGACTGAGCATCAACAACTCGACTGCAATGTTGAACCAATTACATGGGCATTGCAGTGTCAGGGTAAAGCAAAAAGACTACGTTCTTCTTAACTCCATGAAAAAGATTGTAACCTCACCTATACAAGGGTATACTTTTGTCCCCACGAATAATAAGATCCTGAAACATTGAAGGTAAGAAGAGTTTTATTAGGATCCCAATTATAAGAAAACGACAACATAACAATATTTCAGTAAGAAAGAGAATACACAACCAGCTGACCAAGTAATCACAGTTATGCAACTAAAATTCTCAATATACTGCCATTAATACTATTTAACAGTTTCAAATTGAAAAAACTGAATAAAAGATTATAAAAACCAATAGAAAAATAATCAGAGAACTAACTATGTACGCATAATTGATAACCTCAGAAGGAGGAGGAAAATAAACATATCATGGTAAGTTAATCACAGTATTGAGTCATAACAGTTCAGGAAACGCGTGCTTTACAAATGGACATCTTAATGATTGATTTGTTGGCCAAGGGAAAAGATAATCAGCAATGTCTTAAGATCACATCTCAAGCACAATGCCTAATCATGACTTACTAAACATGATATGCACCCTTAAGTTCATTAAAATTAGAAGAGTAAAGGCTGTGTGAACTGTGAAGTAGGGAAGCTCTAGCAGTTTGGAATAGTTTTTTAAAAAACAACAAAAAAAATATATACAAGAAAAATATGCCAATGCAATATTTTATCTGTTAGGTCGATATAATTAAATTTACCCCAACCTAGCTTAAATTTATTGGTTGATTAGTGGTCTAATATAATTCAACATAGTATCAGAGCAAGAGGTTTTAAGCTCAAGTTTTTGCCAAGTCGTTTTTTTCCCCAATTAAAATTGAATTCCACTTGTAGGACATTTCTAAAATTTTCAGGTTCAAAGGTGAGGGAGAGTGTTGGTTGACATAATTAAATTTACCTCAATCCATTAGTTTAAGCTTTTGAATTGATTGATGGTTTAACATAATTCAATATTATCATCAGGACTTTAACTTGGGGATTAAGAATGGAGATATCTTTTCATCTTTGCAAGATTCTCCAATCCCCTAGATATACAGGCCATAAAATTCCAGTAAAATGCATGAGAACTCCATGCCCCATATGAGGAATTTCTTTGAAGAGTTAGCTAGTAAGTAAGATTGGTTTGACCGTGGGCTACACATGTACTGGTCATAAAAAGAAACCCACTGAAATTCAGACCAGTTTAAGCTTTTGACGTTCAACGTTGGAGACAATACACAATTAGAGTTAAAGCATTTCAAGCACAGTACCAACTTTTTTCAAAAAAGAGCGTCCATACCTGAGTAAATATAGCTTTTGCTTTTGATATATTGAGTCTTGCGGATATTTCACGTGCAGCAAAACTATCAGCTATGGAGACAACCACATGACCAACCAGAACTATAGCAAGATAAATGACGACAGCATTTACATTCATTGGCATGTCAATTGCTATTGCAGTTCCTTTCTCAAAACCCATTGAGCTGAGAGCATGTGCAACTAACCTACAGGTTTTTTTTAATCACGGGAGAATTATTTTATGAAAATGAATGATGCACCAGAATTGCAATATAGGAGTCAAAAATAACTTAAAATCACTACTGCAACCACACAAATAAATGTCAACATTTCCCTGGTGCAGAGAAAATTGGCATGAAATAAAACAGATACACTTACCACTAAATCGACTTTGCTAGCATCTCTCAAATCCCACTATCACCAAATGTAAAAATTATAAATGCTTCACTTTTAATTTCTAAGGTCATAAGAAAGGCATGTTTTCCAGCTTAGCATTTCAGGCAGTGGTAAGAAATTTTAGAGATGACCATGTCAAGGTGAAGATTCTAACTCGTGATATACGTCAGCAAGGGCAAAGGGAAAAGGTAATGCTAAAATGCAGTATATGCTTAAATATGTATAAAAAAAGATGTCACCTGCTGATGTTCAATACTCAGATTCTAAAAACTCCGTTTTGGAATCTGCTAGCATGTTATCATGAAAAATAAGATGAGGTAGATGGTAATATACCAAACCTCTGCACGCAACTCTCCAAGCGTCAATCTCTTCAGAGGCAGATCATCACATCCTTCATCACGCCAAATAATTGCTATATCATCCAAACTTCCGTTATCATTTAAAGATAAGCAATCTTTAGCTGGATTAAATACTGCTCTAGGAAGCCATTGACCACCAGGGCTTGGAAATTTTCTTTCTGGAGAATCATTTATTTGCAAGATACAATTTGGAGGTTTAGAAAATGTAATGTTCATCTCATCTAGCACAGTTCTCCAATAGATCTGGCAGCCAGAAAACAAGAAAACGTTACATCTTCTTAATTTCAATTTTAATCCAAACATTTAAAAAAACAAAGTTGCACCATATCAGTACAGTACCTCAGGATTTGAGACAGAAAACTCCTGGAAAGAGGAGAAGCTTGATAAGGGGTCTCTATAACTTGACCCCAAAAACTCTTTCCCTCGCCTCTCCAATAGCTTCCCAACGTTTGTGAAAACTGCATTCTCCCTAATTTTGCAGATGCAACAAATGAGATTTCACAATAATTTGTGCTGTTAATATGAGTATAAACTTTTTCTGGGTTCTATTATTACAACTTTAACGTTCATAAAATCAAAAAAATCAAGCCAGTATTTGATACCCCCATAACAGAGTCTAAGTGCCAACATAATGGTCTTTGTTTGAATTAGATAGTGCAATTAAATGGAAGTAGTAAGAGAGCATCCACTCAATATTAGAGCCATGAACTTGATCTACTGTCTCTCTTAATTCAAAGAAAATTACAATCAACACTTATCTCCACTATGGAATAATATTCTCTACTGCCCTGTACTTTTGGTTTCACCCAAATACCTCTTACCAAGTTTGATGTCTACACTTGTATACCACAGATTTCTCCCTTCCATAGCCAATTTAAACTTAGTTTGCATTCCTAACATCAATATGAGATAGTATAACTTGTTGCAGTACCCAAAAAAAAAAACATCATCGTCGAGTCCAATTCACTTCATAATTCGATATCACTCAACCTATAAGCTAAACTAACCATTGGAACCAAGCATACAAAAGCTAATTAATAGAGCAGTCAGCACATAGTTCTATCGAAAAACAGTAACATAATTAAGAAATTCGAAGTAATAAGTAGAACTCACGGCTGGGGAATCCAAGCAGGCGGATCAGTACCAAAGTTTTTGTAACAACCGTAATACATCATCTGATGGAAGGAAAAAGGAAGATCGGGGCTAAGAACGCGCTTGGAGATATGGTGCCAAGTCTCAGGAGTGCCATTCCCGTAGCTACAGATGATTTCGCTGAGACGTCCATGAAGTTGCTCGGCAACATCAGAAGCAATTGCGAGAGCTTCGATATCAATAACTGTAATGGAATCCAAAGCTTTGTAATCCATTGGCGACTTCAATTGCAGAGATAACAGAGAGCTAACTGCTAAGCAGAGAACACACGAAGTGATTGAACATGAAGAAGAAGAAGAAGAAGATTGAAGACTGTGCCAGAAATTGCGTGCAATACTTCGAAATCTAACGATAATGACAGAGAAAATTACCTTGCTTAAACCAGAATTTTAGTGCGATTGAATTGGATTAATCTGCAAACTAAATGGCTGATCAAAATGTGGGGTCACCGTGTATACAAATCGAATTCATGTTTTTTTCTAATTTCGATAGTTATCTTTTATCTTATCTTATCTATCTTATTTATTATTAGCTATGAAATAATCTGGCACTCCAAAAAAATACAATACTAATTGGATTTGGTTTGATAATGTAAATAATTTTAAAACAAGTAAATAAAATGGGTAAAGTTTATAAATAATATAAGAAAGATATTGATATTTTAAAGAAAAATTAACATAAAATTTCCCATAAATTCCATTTTCTTTTTAAAGCGTAAGATTCAAAATTTGTACATATGAATGTTTAGGAATCAATTGATTTGTGGCTTCAAACAAAAAAAAGTATCGGTGATCTGGGGATAAAAATGTACATGGTAATGGTTATAGGCAAAATATTCCTCGAGGTACCCAGTGAGGCTCAAAACCTCTCAAAGGACACACGAAACAACTCCGACTCCCCACCAGAGGGTCGACCAGGGAGGCCTTGACCCTCAGGGGTCGACCAAACCCCTTCCGCCCCCATAAGGGTCGGCCAAACGAGGCTTTGACCTCTGGAGGGTCGACTAGGAATGCCTTGACTCTCGGGGTTCATCCAAGGAAGGCTAAAACCCCCCGAGGTCGGCCAAACTCAATCCGACCTCACGGGGGTCAGCCATGGCAACCTCAGCTCCCTTGTGGGTCGACCAAGGGCATTCTGACCCTTCCGGGGTCGACCAGAGTAGGTTTGACCCTTTAAGGGTTAACCGTGGAGGTCTGGACTCTCCACCAGGAGTCGGTCGAGTCCAAGTGACGACTGGATCCACTGATAACAGCTAGAAGTTACGCCGAGAGGGTCAGGACCCTCTTTAAGGGCGAGCCATGGAGGTGAGGACCCGTAAGGGTCAACCGAGACTAAAGCCGACCTCTAAGGAGATCGGTCGAGTGGGCCACCTCGAGTGGATTGGTCGTGGAGTTTAGGACAAGGTCCAAGTAGTGCTTGGGGACGCTGCACCTATTGGGCCACCATTAAGTGAGCCGCATCGATTATAAGATCAGCTGCTATAAGAAGTCGGAGCATTCTCCATTTGAAGATAAGCTGAACTAAGTTGAACTACACTGACAATCACCGTAAGTTGTTCTAAGTCCCAAAGTATCCTAAACTATTCTCCTAAAGCTCTTACTGACTTATGTATTGAAGGCTGTGTGACTCACACCACACCAGTGTGTCTAAATTTTATTTATTTATTTATTTTGCAGGTTCCTCGTCCTCGGTAATACAAATCCTACCGTTTATCCAAGTTGACCATTTTTCGACATCCACAAAAATCATGAGACAAAAATAGTAAAAATGTCATAATCGTTAGATTAAACAGATATTTTAACTTTATTTTTACTAGTATTTTTCTTTTACAAGATTAGCTCAATAATATCATCTTCTTCTTCACGTAAGTGATATGTGATTAAGATTTATATTCTTACTTTGCTTCTTTCTTTTTTTTTCTTTTGCAAATCAAATTCATTTAGAGTCAAGGATATGATTTTTTAATCTTTTTTCTTTGTTGTTGTTGAAAATCAAAACTATTTTGATAGTAAACAATGACTATTAATCTCTCGTCAAATCCTCTATCAAGTAGAGACTCGATCAATTTTAAAACAAATAATTAATTACTCCAAATTACAATAATTAACTATTTTGCTCCACTCTTTTCTACAAAATACAAAAACACCGAAGAACAAATTAATATTTGTTGTTGACCATCATCTAGTCCTATTTTTCAATTACTTGTTTTCATGTTTTTTTGTATAAGAAATAAATGTTTTCTTTGTCATAGCTTAAGGTATTAAAAGTTTCATTTTCAAGGGATCCAGCTTCAATCAAGTAAAATTCGAGACACTCATAAGAATTCAATTAAGTTAAACATAAAATATTTAGCTATACATGAATATAAATATTTTTAGAAAACTGTTATAATTAAATATGAATGTTAAAATTTGTTATTTACCACAAATTTCCTAATTTTTCAATATAAGATTATCAAAAGAAACAGTACTAAGATTCAGACTTAAATTAGTTTTTAAGGTGCCTAATTTTCCCAAGAGGAAACTATGGAGTAACTCAAAGTCCAACGAGGTCTGCAATTCAGAGCTTTGTTCTGAGTTCAACCGCAAGTTGCTGTCTCAATATCCTTCTCATAACCTTATTTGTTGCAGTCCTTGGAAGGGAAGAGTATGGAACCACACGTTGAACCTAAGCACAGTTCAAACACAACGTAAGTATAATATTGAATCATGTTAAATTACCAATCAATTCAAAAGGAAAGATTGGAGTAAATTTAATTATAAATTTTTTTTAACACTTCACTTGCCAGCTTGAAAGTTTGTAGAATGTCCAACAAATGAAAATTGATATTAATGGGAGAGAAAACAAATCCATAGACGTTCGAATACATGTTGAATCATCTAAAATCACCTATTCAATTGTCGGTTAGGAGCATCTATGGAAAAAGTCTAACAAAAAAAAATTTAACTGATAGGTTGGGGTGAATTTAATGATATCCAGCACATTAAGACTCTCAAAAACTTGCTCTCTTCAATTGAATACTAAATGAACATGCAGAAATCATACCTTGAATAATGGATTGAGGTTCTTTTGTAGAGATGAATTGAAAGAAAACTTTAACTTGTTTAAATCAGGGTTAGTTCCACTTTGATTCTTGAATACAATTGCAATCACCAACTGTTCGGGGCCACCACCGTTTGGTGGTACTCCAATGGCAGCTGTTTCAAGGATGCTTTCATCAACTGAATTGCAGATGCGTTCGATCTCAACTGAGCTCACCTGCATATGAACAACAAAGATTTTGGCTAAGATCAGAAATCAATACCCTAATGGCTCAATTTGAATACTAAAGAAAGTGTAGTCTTGGTCTGAGGTGGCGGTTTTGACAATGTCATGATTGACATTGCAATTTATTTTTAAATGATTTTGGTTGCAAGTTAGTATCTTGCATTATTAGTCTCTTAATCATTAAAATGGGGCTTTTGATTGTGGATATTTAATGAATACTTTTTTTATTTTTTGAAATCGGTAAATCGAAGCTTTGCTTCACTATACCCGAAATAACCAAGCTCGTCCCTAGGTCAGGCACTGGGAGACAACGAAGGAATGGAAACACATGAAATGTCTACAAATTAATGTCACAGGTGGGTCTCGAACCTGGGACCTTCTGGGAGCACACCTTTAAAGCCCAAGACAACTTATTTTTGCCCTCTTTCGTGTGAAAAGTGAATTATTATGCGAAAGGGAGTTCGTGTTGTTTTGTGGAGACCTTGAAGGAAGGGATAGTAGAATCTTTAGAGGAGTGGAACGGTCTACGACACGTTGTTGGTGCTCATTAAATTTTATGTTTCTCTTTACACTTCGGTTTCTAAGCTCTTTTGTAATTATTCTCTAGATGTTATTTTACTTAACTAGAAGTCATTTTTGTCTGGTGCCACCTTTTTTTTTGTGAGTTCTTTCGTTTTTGCGTCTTTTTATTCTTTTATTCTCACTCGATAAAAGTTTGGTAGATAATATATATATAATTGGGATTTCCCAGAAGTAGCAATGATAAACGAACATTCTGCTTGCCGAATAACTTTTAAGTCCCATAAAATAAACATGTAGTTTTGAAAATAGACGATGATTTATTTAGGTTCCTAAAACAACCAAAAAACAGAAGCAAGATCTGTATGGCAGCACCATTTTAGAGCCTATTTTAATAAAAACAATGTAAAAGCTCATTTTTCCCATGTCAAGACCATAGTATCATCTGCACCATGAGAAGATATTTAAAATTACCTTTATGCCTCCAAGATTGATAGTATCATCTGCTCGACCATGCGCTCGATAGTATCCACGATGAGAACGCTCAAACACATCTCCATGTCTTCTCAACACCTGTTCACGGAACTATGACGTAACGCTGAAGTTCAAGACGCATATCTCAAGAAGGTATATAAAAATTTGCGTACCATTCCATTCCAACGGGGCATTCCCTTGAAGTAGGTCTCATAATGGTCAGCATTCAACAGAGTACTTGAAGCTCCAAACAATAAAGGTCCGAGTGCCAACTCACCAATTCCTGGCATATTTTGTGGCTACGAAGAGGAGAAGAAAAAAAGAATAACAATGTTCAATAGACCCCTCAATTTGATGCATGAAAGAACTAGCAAAAAAACAACCTAAAAGCTTCATAATCAAGGGGTAACAGTTCAAAGCACCGTCATTTTTTAATACTCAGATGAATTTTAATAAGGAAAACTCAGCAGGTTAATAAGAATTTATGCGAGTCAAAAGAGAATCGGAAAATGTTATCATTTTCTTAAAAAAGAAACCAGAAAAATCGTAATATTAAAAACTATTCATTTTAGCATACGAAAATTCTCTCCAACACAACACCATTAACATTAATTAGCCCACACTCCAAAATGAAGAGTTGATCAGTTCTTACGATAGGAAAACCATCATTGCCAAGAATAAAAAGACTGCAACCCATTCCTGGTGTGCTAAAAGCAGACAATGCCTGAGCCTGCAACAGCGACCCTGCAACAAATCCACCACCAATCTCTGTCCCACCACACATTTCAATCACAGGCTTATAGCCAGCTCTTCCCATTAGCCATAGGTATTCATCTTGAGTAGATGCTTCACCAGTGGAGGAAAAACAACTACAGATGCAACAGAAATAGGGAGAAAATGGAACTATTAAAACTGAACAGTTAAATATATATATATATATATATATATATATATATATATATATATATTGAAGCACAACCGACAAAAGGGTTGTATAAAAAGAACATAGATTGAAAATATAGATTAAAGCTTACCGGATAGAAGACCAATCATAACCAGATGTGCAGTTTGTACTTCTCCATGACCGGACAATACTCGGGACTACTCCAAGCATTGTTACTTTAGCATCCTACAGAAAACAGAGACCATGACTATGTGTGATATGCAAAAACGCTATTTCATAGAAATCGGACTCCAATTGTTATGGCCCATTTGATAACCATTTAGTTTTTCATTTTTGGTTTTTTGAAATTTAAGCTTATATTTAAATTCTCAACTTATGTTTCCTCTTCTCTTCAAGTAAGTATATGGATCATAACTAAATTCCATAATTCAAAACAAGTATTTGGAAGCTATTTTTCTTAGCTTTCAAATTTTTAGTTTTGTTTTAATAAATACAAGTAAGACGACATCAAAGTCATCAAAATTGTATGCTGGAGTAGTAATTATAGACTTAAATTTTAAAAATCAAAAACAAAAAACGAAAGGGTTATTAAGCGGGGCCTATGTTATTCGATGTTGCCTTCTGTAAAGGATTTTTCTTTTGTAAATTTAAAAGACAGATAAGGATGATAAATGTGATGTCGTATTACAAGGAGTTTACCTGTACAAATTTGGTGAATCCAGAACCAAGTGGGGATCCATCGTATAAAGCCAATGTCGCACTGTTCAATAATGAAGCATAAACTAGCCACGGACCCATCATCCACCCTAGATTTGTGGGCCAAGCAACAACATCACCTTTATGAATGTCCAGGTGGCACCATGCATCGGCGGCAGCTTTCAAAGGTGTTACAAGCGTCCATGGAATTGCTTTTGGATCTCCTGAACAAGAAACACACAATTAAACCTAAAAGCACGATGTCCTGGACATGATGTAAGTTAATGTGGCACCATGCATTCGCCAAGCCATTATATTCACCTTCATTACATAATTTATTAACAACATATGATATGATGAGCGGTAGTTTAAAGAAGTTTGTTTTGTTTCTAATTGGGTCAGAAACGGTTTAACCTCATACCTTCCTCTTCCTTTACAATTTTTATATATCAGCCTATATTGTTACACTTGGAAACCAAATCAAATAAAACATTTCTCCAAGGAAACCCTAAATGCATTAACATAGAAATAAAAGAACAGAGTGAGTTACGAGTCTAAGGACCAAATTTTGAATTAACCTGTAGTTCCAGATGAGAAAATTATATTTGTAAATGATTTGGCTGATTTATCCACAGCAGAAAATTCCACTCCTCTGCAAGAACCATAAAGAAATTTAAAATATTCCGGCAGCATAGGATATTTTGAATCATTCAATGGATACGGGGATCTTATAGAGTAGAAAGAAAAAAATGGAAGTAATGAAAGAAAATGACCAAAAATCGCAAACAGTGACGGAGAAAAGATGATAATGCCCCTTCACTTCTTCAAAGCTTGTATCACATCACGATTTACTGAGCTTATTTAGTTGGGAAAGAATCTTGCCTATTCAAATAGATTATCTATGCAGGGAAATCTTTGTCGTTATCAGCTTGCAAGTGTAATAATAACTTAGAATGAGTCATTTCATGACCTAAATAACACCAAACTCTAAATGCCAACCACTGCTAATACCAATTTCCAAGCAATTAATAAATTATCTCAACTACCATTAATCCCTCCACTCAACTCTTTTCTACCAACTTCAAACACACCCTAAAAGACCTCCTTGAACTTGAAGCAGAAAAACAGCATTGCAGTACACATCATGATAAAGAGGAGAGTATAGATGACACGGTTGTTTAAGAAATTCAAGCATTCAGCTCTTGAGTCAAATGAGGATAATAAGTTTTAAATGAATAAAGACTCTGCACATGACAAGTATAAACAAGAAACTGATCATCAAGTCCCCTTAAAAAATAAATAATAATGCATACTTCAGATCTTTGACTCTCTCCAGAAAGGCATGCCAAGAAATATCTCCATCTCGTAATTTCATGCTAAAACCAGTGCTCTTGGTGGGAATTACAATTGCCAGAGGTGACCGAGCACCTACGACCCGACTGCAACATTGAATCAATTACTAGAATTTCAGCATTTATAGAGAGGAAAAAGACCTGATATTTAACTTCATGAAGTAGATAACGTAACCTCACCTATACAAGGGTATGCTTTTATCTCCACGAATAATAAGATCCTGAATTTTGCAGCAAGTAAAGAAGGTTTTAATCATTAAAACTGAATAAAAAAATGTAAGACGAAGTATAAGATGATAGTAACATTAGGAACAAAAATGCTGAAATTCTTTGTTTGTAATTAGGAGAATGGTAACTCAAAAAGAATGAAATAAAACAGGCTAGAAATTCTGAATGTCAGAGAGAACAAATTGATGGTATAACTAATAATTGGACAACGTAAGCACGGTTTGTTTTTTTATCATTATTTTTATTACAACGTAAGCAGAGTAAACAACCTCATGTGAAAGAGAAAAAAATAATTATATACAACATGGTAAGTATATCACGGTATTTTTTGGAGAAGAGTATATCATGGTATTGAGTCATAGCAGTTCAGTAAACAAGCTCTTCACAAATTAAACATCTTAATGACTGACTGAATGTTGGCCAAGGAAAAAGCTAAGTAACATCATCTAAAGATCACATGTCAAGCACAAGCTAAATTCAAACATCGTAAGCACTCTAAAGTCTGAACTCGCAACAACCAAGTAGGAAAAAGATAAAATAGGGAAGCTTAAGCAGTTTGGAAAAAATTTACACAGATGACAATGGGACTTGGGTATTAAGAGTAGAGGGATCACAGTACAGGTTAACCTCACATGGAGCACCCTCTTATTGTTCATGGGATCATGCAATCCCTTCCTAGGTACACTGTACACAAGTCATATTATTGCAAGGTATATCTTAACGCTCCCTGCCTAAAGAGAAGGAAACTCTTTGTATTGTTAGCTAGCAAGTGAGATGGGTTCAAAGTGTGCGACATATGTACTGTTTATATTGATTGAGCAAACCTCATAAAAAGAAACCCATCGGTCCCTTCGGGTACTTGAAAGTTGAAACCCATAGAAAATTCTAACCAGCTCAAACTTTTCATGTTTAAGACATAACCGTGGGAATTGAACCATTGCAAGACTTGGTGCATCTTTTTTCTAAGGAGAGTTGTACTTACCTGAGTAAATATAGCTTTTGCTTTTGATATATTAACTCTTGTGGATATTTCCCGTGCAGCAAAACTATCAGCTATGGAGACAACCACATGACCAGCCAGAACTATACCAAGATAGATGATGACAGCATTCACATTCATAGGCATGTCAATTGCTATAGCAGTTCCTTTCTCGAAACCCAACGAGTTGAGAGCATGTGAAATTAACCTACAGATGTTAATCCCGACAGAATTATTTTATGAAAAAGGACCTTTAATCATACGCCACTATTGCAATATATGGATCAAACACCACCACCAAAAAAAAAAAAAAAAATCTAACATTTCCCCAGTGCAGAGAAAATTGGCATGGAAAATTCTTCCATAGTGAAATGAGGAGTTTAACTGATTTACTGGCCACAATATCAAGTTCGCCAGTATCTCTCAAACCACACTACCAATAAATGTTTCACTTATAAAGTAAAAAGAAAGAAAAGATGAGTCTGAAGTGAACATGCTGACTTCATGAGATATGTCGGCAATGGAAATGAGAGAGGTAATGCTAGAAGCAATATATATTTAATATGTACAAGAAAACAAAGGTTGTCATCCAGCTGATATTCAATGCTTGTATTCTAAAACTCTCATAACGAAACCCTAGCATGTAACATAAAACATAAGAGCTAAGATATAGACAGCAATTTACCAAACCTCTGTACGCAATTCTCTAAGTGTCAATCTCTTCACAGGCATGTTATCACATCCTTCATCACGCCAAATGATTGCTACATCATCTAAACTCCTATTTTCATTTATAGATAAGCAATTCAAAGCTGGATTAAATACTGCTCCAGGAAGCCATTGACCGCCAGGGCTTGAAGATTGGATTTCTGGAGAATCATCCATTTGCAAGATACATTGTGGAGGTTTAGAAAATGTTATATGCATCTCATCTAGCAAAGTTCTCCAAAATACCTGGCAAATCGAAGACAGAAAATATTGCATCCTCCAAATAACAGTATTATTCCAAATACTTAAAGAAACAAAGTTGGATTACAAACTTCATTTCAAAAATCACAATACCTCAGGGGTTGAGACTGAAAACTCCTGAAAAGTGGAGAAACTCGATAAGGGGTCTTTATAATTTGACCCCAAAAACTCCTTCCCCCGCCTCTCTAATAGCTGGCCAACATTTGTGAAAACTGCGTTCTCCCTGATCATGCGGATACATCATATGAGATTTCACAATATCTTTTGCTGGTAATCAGAGTAGAGAAAAGTTTCCAGGAGCCTTAACATCCCATATAATATTTATACTAATTACAACATTTATGAGAAGAGCTAGCAACTAATTAAATAATTTCAAAAAGCAAGCCAATATTTGATTGCCCCCAATAACTAAGCCAAGGCGCTGATAACGCAGGATTTGATTCGTTAAGATCATCAATTTCATGGACGTAGTAAAATAGCCATGGAGAAGCTCATTGAAGGCCTTCTCTCTAAAGTTAAGAAACTAAAATTTGATCCCAAGTAAGTACCCAAAGAAAACTAATCATCTCTATTCTATAACATTTGAAAACAAGTCTGTTCTTCAATTTTTCGATTACACTAAATAATTCTCCCTACACAACACATCCTCTTTTAAGTTCCATACGAGTACAACTATCCCAAAATCAAGGATTGTGTTGCATTAACAATAATATACTCTGTTTTCTGTTCCAGTGCATCTCATAATTCATATGCTAAAATAACCGTTGAAATTATACAAAGCTAATCTATAGCATTCAGCACATAGCTAACCCGCAAATAAATTCAAAACTTAATTGAAAAGGTCAACACATCCTCTTTTCAGTTCTGTACGACTACAACAATCCCCATATCCAGCCTTGAGTAGCATTAACAATAAATAAACATTGTTTCCAGTCCAATGCACCTCGTAATTCAAAAAAAAATTTGTTGTAGATAGCAAATCTAACATCCCTATTTTAATAACAGCAAATTCTTAAAAATATTTTAGTTGATTGAAGTTTATCCGTTTCAGAATTTCACTTGACTGAATAAAGCCTATCAATTTTTCCTTTTTCTTGATCAAAGTATATCAGTTTTGTGGCTATAACTTAAACCGATTGAATCAGTTTTTGCTACATTTAAATTTTTTCTCAAATTTTAACATAATGTATAGTTTTTTTTCTTTTTCTTTTTTTGCTACTAATCCAAAATCCCCAATCCAGTATAACCCAATCCATATGTTCAAATAACCATTCAAATCATAAAATGCTAATGAATAACAATCTCCCGAAAATCTGTCAATAACTTAATTGAAAAGGCAATCAAGTACGAAGATGAACTCACGGCTCGGGTATCCAAGCAGGCGGATCAGGACCATAGTGTTTGTAGCATCCATAATACATCATCTGGTGGAAGGAGAAGGGAAGGTCGGGGCTAAGAACCCGCTTGGAGATTTGGCGCCAAGTCTCAGAAGTGCCATTCCCGTAGCTACGAATGATTTCCCTGATAAGTCCATGGAGTTTCTCCGCAACTTCATAAGCAATTCCGAGAGCTTCGATGTCAATCACAGTAATGGAGTCCAAAGTTCTGTAATCCATCGGTGATTTTTGCTCGCGGTAGCTCACAACTGTTTGTTTATTTGTTTTTGTTTAATCGACTCACGAAGAATGAAAGAGATAACTGTTAAGGTTGCATCAATTCATGTCACCAATCTTTTCGAGTTTAGCATCTTGTTGTTTGTGTCTTTTAAATAAATAAAAAAATTAAGAAAAGTTGGTTATTTTTTAGATTTTTTTTTTTTTTTTTTTTTTTTTTTGTTAGAGGGGTGTTTGGAATGAGATTTTGAAATAACATTCCAAATTAATATTTGCTAAATATTCTTAAAAAACTGTATTATATGAGTTTTTGACTTTGATCATTACTTTTAAATATTTAAAATAAATATTTATTCTAAATGCTAATTTTAATTACTCTTGAAAATAAAAAAAGTTTTTGACTCTGATCATTATTTGTAAATATTCAAAATAAATTTTAATCTGAATACTTTTAAAAATTACATTTAAACAAAATTTTTACTGTAATTATTATTTCTAAATACTCAACATAATTTATCATTATAAATCTTTATTTTAAATACTCTTAAAAATTAGATACTCTTAACTCAAATCATTGCTTCTATATATTTAAAATAAATTTTTATTATAAATACTAATTTTAAATATTTTTAAAATCTCAATACAAACATCAACTAATGATTGATGATCTAATCCTTCAAGAAGAGAAAAGCGAAATATGTTCTATTTTAACAATTATCTTTCTAATTGATTAATAAACTTTCGTCCACTTTTAATTACTTAATATTACCAACTTCCATTAATAACTTTTAGGTTATGTTTATTTTTTTTTATTATTAAAAAAATGAAAATTATTATTAAAAAATTAATGATTTGTATTTGATAGTAATATATCATTACACTTCATATCAAATATATCATTAAATCACTACTAACATATTAATTATATAACAACTATTAACGTTAATTCTCAAACAAATAATATATTATTTCAAGCTATCATTTATCCTTCGCTCCTTCCGACTTCGCTATTTTTTTTTTTAATATATAAAACAAATACACCTTTAATAAATAGTAAATGAAAACAGCTAAAAAGAGAGTAGCTTAGCCACATCTCTTGTAACTTTATTGACCAAAGATGAGGAGAGAACATTTATGGTAGAATTCCACAAAAAAAAAATAAAATAAAATAAAATAAAATAAACACGTGTAAAGCCAACATGAGTGTGTCATTACCTTAATTGTGTAAAATAAACATTTACGGTAGAATTCAAGGGTATCTGTCAGACCGAGGGAATGAGAATGATCATGGGATGAATACAAATTAGGAGAGAATAAAAAAAAATTAATGATTATTGAGAGAATGATTAATTGTGTTTGTGCTTAAGAAAATGATTACGGAGAGAATGATTAATTGTATTTGGAGAAAAGACAATAATAATGAGAAAAATAAAATAATGATATGATGTACATAAAAAATAGTCATGGGGAGAGGAGAATAAAAAGTTGTTATGAAAAAAATGAAAAGTAGTTTCGAGGAGAATATAAAAATGATTTTGGAAAAACATGATTATGAGGAGAATGATTCTCAGTGGCACAAACATCGGGAATCATTCTTGGTCTCATTCTCCCCTTTTAATTAATAGTGGCACAAACACTTGTTTAGGGAATGTTTGGATTGAGATTATAAGAGTATTTAGAATTAGTATTTAGATTGATGATTTATTTTGAGTATTCAGAAGTAATGATTGCATTTAAAAACTTGTTTTGATGTAGTATTTAAGAATATTTAAAATTAGTATTTAGAATGATTGTTTATTTTGAGTATTTAGAAGTAATGATTAATAATGATTGCGGTCAAAAACTTTGTTTGGATGTAGGTTTTAAAAGTATTTAAAACTAATATTTAGAATGAAAATTTATTTCGAGTATTTAGAAGTAATGATTACCGTCAAAACTTCGTTTAGATGTTGCTTTTATGAGTGTTTAAAATTAGTATTTAGAATGTAAATTTATTTTGAATATTTAAAAGTAATGATAGCAATCAAAATCTCGTTTAAATATAGTTTTTGTAGGAATATTTAGTAAATGCTGCTCTGAAATAATCTTCAAAGTCCTATAACAAACATCCGTGGGGTCATATTTGCTTTGAATAATAATTTGAATAGTAAACTATTACTTTTGATAGAATTTAAATAAATTGTTTTAATACATAGTGGTACAACTACGACCATGTACATAATATTTAAATATTGTTAAATATTTAAATATTATTAAATATTTTATATTACATAAAATAATTCAAAACGTTCAACAAATTTTCATATATTTGTATCTAAAAAAACTTTATTATAAAAAGAAAGTAGAAAAAAGACAATATTCCATAGTACGATATTAGAGCATGTTTGGTGTAGTGGGAAGAGAAGAGAATAGATCACTTCTCATTGTTTGCCTTACTAATTTTCATCATATTAATTACTAATTTATACTTATTTTCTTTATTTATCCTTTCCTTTTCTTTCCATTTACTTCTCTTCCTTTCCCTTCCCGCCACACCGAAACATGCCTATATTTGATGATGTTTATGAGGATAGTGGCCATTTTCAATTATCTTTTTATTTCATTGTAACTACACAAAACCCTCCTATCATATCCCTGGTCAAGTAAGTCAACCCCTAAATGTATAAATATTTTAAAATTTGATTACATTTGTAATTATTTCAGGAAAATAACACATCCATGCTGCAATTTCTCTTTTTATAAGCACTCATTTCTAATCACTTTACCATTATTCATCCAATTTGATATCTAACCTTCTAGGCCTGGCATCTTGGCACTTCACAACTGTTAATTTCAACCCAACAATGAAGGCTGCAGTGTATTGCATATCATCCATGGAATCTTTCATTAAAGTTTGACACATTTCCTTGAACTGATATAAAATCATGAGAAGAACTACCACCATTTATGGAGAAACAGACACCCTTTCTTCAAATGACAGCAGAACAAGCAACAGATGCTCTGGTTTTGGTAAGTCCCAATTCTCAACATTTCTGAAGAAGAAAATTGCCTCACACTATGGGGGCATTGGGACTTTTGATTAAGGGTGAGTTAATTAGGTTAGGTTATTTTAACTTAATCAGTGTTTGGGCCAATGGTTAAAATAACTGTGGGTTAGTCTATAAACTCTCGTCTTAACTACAACAATCCTCCAACCGTTATAATAACATACCAGTTATCATAACTCATGTTGTTATATGTACCCAAACGTGTATTATTACAACTTTTTCTATAATAACTTACCCTTTAGAATAATTCATCCGTTGTTCCAAACATACCTTAAAATTTTCTACATAGAAGTCCTCAAAAAGTAGGAATGGCAGTTAATAGGAATGTTATAGAGTAGTTTCAAAATCCATAACCATGAAACATACCAAAAAATTAACCAATCAAGGTATTTTTCATCAAAACTTTTAATGCTCAGATCTATGATGTTTCAACCAAGTCAGGAATTTTTCTTTCACCATATTGACAGGAAAATGCCATTTTCTTTTCTCTGCTTAGCTTACCAATATCCAAACAGCTAACTAACTATGATTCATAGCTAACTAACTATGATTCATAGGAGACACTAGCAAGAGAGTCAGGTATGCATTTCCCGTCCTCGTCTCCGGCCCCATTTAGTCAATTGGAAAAAAATTTCCTCCCTTTCCAGTCCTGTTTAGTCAATTGGGAAAATTTTCCCCCCCATCTCCGACGCAGTTGGCGGGTCGAAAATGGACATCCCTAGTATTAGAGCAAGTTGAATTGAAAAACAAGCAAGGAAAAACTGATAAACATCAGAAGAAATGACTAAAGATCTGAACAGAAACTACAAACTGATAAGAACCTAGAGATATCTCACACATTGTCCAAAAGAGACTAGAATAATTATAGTTTCTGATTAGAAACATAAAGAGGCAAAGAAAAAGGTGAAAATGGCAGCATAAAAATAACAAGTAATATCATCTAGTTAGCTTGATTATAGCATTCCACTAAATTCATAGGATCACAGCATTTACGATCATATCCCATAAATAGTAACTCAGACAAAATCTAGTTGGTTGAAAGATTTAGAACGGCAACCAAATCAAACCATAACTTCTCACAGCAATCCATTTTGCTATCCACAGCTATCTATCTACAACTTACTAGATTGAAGTAAAACAAATAGTGAATAACAATAATTTGAATCAGTCTCCAACGAGCACCTCTTTGGTAGAGACTTGGAGTCTATGAGATATATTCTACTAAAATTCTTAGATTCAAAACTTACAAGTGAGCTAAATTGCAAAATGTTGCTGTCTCCGAATTCAGATCGCAAATGCCCCAAGTATGTAGTGGGATAGAGCTTCCATTCCCGACTATGAAAGAAAAAATATTTTGAATCAGAATCACATTACAAAGTACAGCATAGTTTCACCTTCAAATTTCTCTCAAAAGAAAAATCCTCATCTTACATCAAGAAGCAGCAAAAGCAGAATGGAAAGAAAATTTGTTATACTCTTTCCTTCTTGACTAATTATCAAATTACATACAGAAACTCAAAGGGGTCCCATATGATCAAAGAAACTAAACGAAAATTAATCGGCGGTAAGAAAAGTAGTATCCCTATCTTTATCTTACAAAACAAAAGATATTGCGATATTTTCTCACTTTTTTTACTGAAATTTCTCAAACACAAAACAAAAGAAGAAGAAGAAAAACAACTGAGAGCAAGAAAGAGCGCTGGATGCAGAGGTTTATCGACCGATTCATGTTTTTGTGTTGCGATTTAATTACAAATCTCAAGAAAAGGTCGATGAACCGCTGCTTCCACTGACTCCACCTCTCCACATTCAATCATCAAACAAAGAAACAAAGAACAGATTTAAAAAAATAACATTAAAATAGACCCAAATCAACAATGAAAGCAACCATAAATCAAAAACAAATTTGCGCAGATCTAAAACAAGAAAGACAAAAACACTTCGGCCAATGCTATCAACTGTAATTTGGGGAAAGTGCGAGAGTTAGATGGATGGATTATATAGAAACGGGAAGAATCTGAGGTGAAATTGGGGGTTATTATGAAGAGATTGAAGAGACGGAGATGATTGAGTGGAGCGGATTTGTCGTCATTTCATAGGAAAGTGAAATCAACGGCTGAGGATGGCCGGGAGAGAGGTCGCCGGAAAAGAGGCGACGGCAGATTTGAAGACCGGAAGTAACGGACAGTCCAATAATTCTTTAGCAGCAGGCTTTCGCTTTATGGCTAAAAGTCTACACCATTTGGTGTTTGTTTTATAAAATTCTAGCAATTTAATTAGTTTTACTTTTACCAAAAGAAGCGAGCTACAGTGATATTAGTTACAACTCAGCAGTCGAGACATTTTATGATTAAAAAAAAAAAAAAAAAAAAAAAGAAAATCTTAGCACTAGGGCCACTTCAGGCCAGAGACACTCCTCTCAATCAACACAAGCCTGATCACCATCCAAAAATATAACATTCAAACACAACGTTAAAGAGCTACGAACTACCAACTGGTTGGCCAGCAAGTCCGCAACTCAGTTACAACCTCGCTTACAAAAAGAAAACGATATCCCTTAATCGAGGAATCAAAACAAAAATACCCTATACTTAGTAGGTCTTTGGGACAAAGTAAATGAGAATGATTATGCCAAAAATGAAAATTGGAGGAGAATGAGAAAGACAATGATTACGGAGAAAATAATTGATTGTGTTCGTGGTCAAAAGAATGATTATAGAGAGAATGATTAATTGTGTTTGAGGAAAGAGAATGAAAATGAAAAAAAAAATAAAAGAATCTCACTCTATGTTTTGTCCCGGATTTATATTGTTAGACATTTTACAAAATATGTCTAAAAAATGTTATTAAAATTAATAAGCGAAAATTAATAAATAAGCGTATCTCCGACCATTGATTTGGTAACCGAGATTGAAGCCAATATTTACCTCGACTGCAACACCGAAAGCAACAAATACTTGACGGCGGAGTTTTTGGATCTTCTACACACTCACTCTTCCCAGCTAAAATGGTGTAGTTTATTAACGGAAGAGTAGACATAGAACCAAAAACTCTGAAAAATGAAACACATAGAGTTTTATGTATGAAAATCGATCACCCTTAGTTTCCTCTACCATTAAAAGAATAACTTAAAAATAAATAAAATAAAAGTGGGTGGTTACAAAAAAGGTTGGGGAGGTTACTAAGATCATGTGGGAGAAAATTCAATAATTAAATATAATTTAATTTTAATCCAAATGTATATATTCTATTACGAGGACCAAAGTGTGAAGTATTGAACGAGAAAGAATGGAGAATACTTGAAGCAATAGAAAGGTAAAGTAGGTGGGTTAGAAACTTCAGTAGCATCTTTAAGGGAACCCTGACCTCCACGACTTTCTCCTTAAGGGGTGTTCGCCTTCTTTGGCCGACCTCGAGAGGGTCGAGGCTGCAAGGGCCGACCCTTAGAGGGGTCGGACTTACTTGATCGTCTACCGGGGGTCCTGACCGACTTTGTCCGACCCATGGGGGGTCCAGGGCGACTTTGTTCAACCCCCAGGTGGTCCTGACCTATTTTGGCGGACTCCCCGGGAGGTCAATGTCGCAAAGGCCGACTCTCGGGAAGGGTCAGGGTAGTTTGGCCGACCCCTGGGGGTTGAAGCCACCCTTTGGCCTATCCCCGAGAGGTCGGAATTGGCTTGCCCCCCTTGGGGTTGTGGCCTCCCTTTGCCAACCCCAGGCCACCATTTGGCCGATTCCTGGAGGGTCGAGATGGACTTGGCCGACCTCCAAGGTCATCAAACACCCTTTGGCCGATCTTCGGGGACTCCCGACATCTTTTGATCGAACTCCGGGGAGACCTGGCCTTGCCCGAATATTTCGAGATATTTTAGGCTATAACAAATTTTTTTAAAAAAATAAAAACTATCCAAAATATTACTAAATTAAAGTCATATAAAGAAATAAAGGGCCTGTGAGACAAAATAATGAAACAAAGATGTAGGAAGCACATGGCTTCGCAGTCACAAGCCAATCATTTTCCACTCCATGTGAGAAATCGAAGTACTCAAGAAACTTCTTTGATATCTTTCACTATATCCACCGACATAGAGATGTGTGAATATATCGACAGCACCTTAAAATAAGTGAAATGAAAATCAATGGATAATAGAAGGATGATTATCTACCAACTAACTATTTAGTTGATAGATTAATTGTGTTTAAAGGATAGATAATAGTTTTTATATATACAATTTAAGTGTAGAAATCGATTATGAAAGAACGAAATAATGAGTATGAAAATTAATTAGTGAGAGAATCAAAATTAATTACGAAGAACAAAGTAAAAAAGTTTACAAGAGAATAAAAAAGAAATTACTAGAGGAATGAAGAGTAACTACGAGGAAAATGAATAGCAATCATGAAATGAAAATTCTTAATGGTTCAAAGATAGACGAATAATGAGAAACTTTTATATCATGTAATTTTTTGCACGATTCATTCTTTTATAACAAATTCAATTTTCTTTTCAGTGGTAGAAAAGTGAATAAGAGAATGATAAGTCTTTCTCAAAAGTTGTATGATTCTTAATGGTCTAAATATCGAATATAAGAGAATTTAAGTGCAAAGAGAGAATGAGAAATTGTTAATTCCACCACACCTACAATCTAATTAAGAGGTGGCATGCACAATCAATCTCACAAATTCATCAAATTGATTATCAAATTACATATCACATGCATTCAACATCTATGAGACTGGCTTCATATTGTAATTATCATTGTTGCGAGTCTTTAGTGGATCATGACTAATGCTATCCAACCGCAAGTAAAATTAGATGCTAATTAATGGTGTCATGAATCATATTATAAGGCTATTGTCTTCTATCAAAGAGGAGTTTCCGATATCGACGAAAGCTTTAATGGCTTTGGTAGTAGTGATATTCCCTCACTTTCTAGATGGGTTCCTACACTTTAAGGCATATAAAAATTGAATTTGGATACTTCCTACTATAAGTAAGAAACGTGAGACCTCGGTTGGATGGTCTAAGATCATAGGGTCTTGTCAGAGCGGCTGACATTTCTGCTATCAATAGAGTTAACTCCATCAAGTTCCTCCAAGCCTCAGCAATACATAATTAGCTTAAAGCCATTTCATAAGAGACAAGTCGGTGTATCCTCTCGTTTTGTGGTATCAGATTTAGCTGAAGTTATCGCATATATTGTTCTTGATTTTGAAAATCTTTTTGAAATAGGTAACTTCATCACTAATATATCGCTCGTAAACGACTGATTTGCGTGTTCTCTATCTCTAACGAAGTAGATATAAGCATTAAAACAAATAAATAATTGAAAAATTAATCAAAATCATAGACTCCAAATGATTTGAATTAGGTTGAAGAGTTTCCAAGAAAAGGGCTGAAATTTATTATAAGCCATTTAAATAGTCAATGGATAAAAAAACATTTAAAATAAATAAAAATTCTAAAAAACAATCATAAAGCTTTGCTGTGTACCAAAAAAAACATGACCCCACCGACCCACACGCCTTTCTATTTTTAAGACATATAAATTCACATTTCGCCACCGCCAATTTCTCTCCCAAATTCAAGTAAACCACCACTTTCCCTCGCCCTTCCTCCTCCTCCTCCGCCGCTATCGCCGCCGTCACCGACTTTACCACCAACATTCAATTTCTCTCTCCGTCTGTCAATCGATCGCATTGTTCCGGCTTTGTAAAATCCCCTTCCAGATATGGCTGCGCTCGCAGTTGAGCAGCTTAATCAATTACGCGATATTTTTGCACGATTCGACATGGATTCCGACGGAAGCCTCACGATTCTTGAACTAGCGGCGTTGTTACGATCTCTCGGTCTCAAGCCTTCCGGCGACCAAATCCACGATCTTCTCGCTAATATGGATTCGAACGGTAATGGCTCCGTTGAATTCGACGAATTGGTAACTGCGATCATGCCGGATTTCAACGAGGAGGTAATGGTAAATCAGACGCAACTTCTTGAGGTTTTTCGTTCGTTCGATCGAGACGGTAATGGATTCATAACTGCAGCAGAGTTAGCTGGATCGATGGCGAAGATGGGACAGCCATTGACGTACAGAGAGCTAACGGAGATGATGAAGGAAGCCGATACGGATGGCGATGGCGTCATTAGCTTCAATGAATTTGCGTCTGTAATGGGCAAATCGGCGTCTGATTTTCTAGGGCTTGCAATCTCTTGACTAGGTCAGAATCGTTTCTTAATCTTCCTCGCCTTCGGAACTTTAAACTGTAATATAATTATCGAAAGTTTTCCCTGCTCTGATCTAATCTAATGATCTTAGAAATGTTGGAATAATTAGTGTTTAATCATCGAAAGTTTCTGGACTTGATGAGAATGTGGATCGATTCTATCATCTGTTTTTTGTTCTTTCTTTTTTTTCAACAATGGTGTAGGAAGAATTAGAACCCATAGCTCCTTGATCATGCTCATACATGATTTGAATTTTGTTCGATTCTATCATTTATTTTTATCTTGAACAAATTAGAATAAGAATTTTGATCCTGTACTTTTGTAATAAGGAAAATTTTATAGCCAATATTCTTTAAAAAAAAAAAAAATAAAACGCTGGAAAATGCTCATAATTCAATGTATGACTATTTCTTTAAGTAGAAAGATAAAAGAGCCGTTAATCCATCCCATCTTTCTTTAATTCACTCTATTAATTTTATTTCTATCATTTTGATTGATTGAAAACAATAGGGAAAACTGATTGAAATAAATAAGCAACCATTATTATAACATATAACTTTCAATCAATGGTAGTCTTCAATCTATAGAAATAGAGGTTTTCATTCGCTAGAGAACAAAGGTTGTTGTCGTCGTCTTATCCCCCAACAACAAGCTCTTTTATTTCGGCCATCTCAATGTCCATTCACTTTTGGATATGTTCCTTACCGGAAACCTCTAGTCGATGACACTAGAGAGCTACGTTCTATGACGGAGTTTACTCGAGAATTTTTTAGTTTAGTGATGAAGTTTGAGGTGGAGAAGAATTGGTCGGTAAAATGTTCGACAAACGACAGATTCTAGAAGAATTGAAAGAAGTTTCGATCAATATTGATGGATTTGAGAAGGAAAGTGGCAGAGAAAGTTGAGAAATTAATGGTGGAGAGAATTAGAAGATCTCTATTTTCAATACTCTCCATTTGTCTTGTTATTTAACTCGTCGCAAACCACCATGTCACGAGGGGTATGAGATTTTTTTAATTCGTTGATTGATAAATCATCTCTAAAACCCACTATTGTTCTAGCTTCAAAATGGAGAGAGATCAATTGTTTTTTTAAAAAGGGTTGAATTGAGATTTTGAAAAAAAGTAAGTAAAAATCTACTGTAAATGAATTGCTTTAAAAATTTTCAATAATTGTAATAGACACTCCTAAAAATAATTATCTAGGTAAATGCCCTATAATAAAATGAGTTACCCTGATTTTAATTTCGAAAACTATATAATGAGCATTAATACTTTCTTATTTATAAGTCAACAAGCACATAATTTAATTGATATAATTTTGGAACATTTCTTCAAAATATTATTGAATTATAGAAAAAATATATCTTATATCATATTAGAATGCTCTTTATGATAGGCTCAAATGATCTTGTGAACTAATTTGTTAATTAAACACAAAATAATATTTTTATATACTTTTTAGAATATTTTTTTAATCTCATAATAATTTACATGTTCGTGTTTTAGATTCCTAAAATATCATTGGATTAAAAACATCTTAAATGCTATCTTTGTCGAATTAACCATCTTTTATTGACAAGTGCATGAATTTATGTTAGAAACAGCTTGCTAATCCCTAAAACAAACTACAATAACGAACACGACATTCATATACTTAAGCCAATGATGACTGGTTAATCTTTACTCGTCCACAAAGTGGTCCTTCAAGTTCAAGTTTCAGCCAATCCTCGAACTTCCACTTGTAGATTCCAAAATCGTTCGCACCGAACCCTTTTCACAATTGATCGCATCTTATCACAATAATATAGGATAATAGTTTTTGCATATTGATCTATAAATAAAGGAAACAATGAAGACCTCTCTTGCAAAAGATGGAAGAGGATTATATTTTCTTTTGCTATCTATAAGTGTTGGTAATGCATACCTCTTGTATTTCTCAAAAATGGATTCGATTGACAAGTTTAGTATGATACTTATACAATATTTTAGTGAAACTAACCACCTAACTCCATAACATTTTGACTACTAAAAAAATTCATGTAAAATTAATTTTAACGCGATCATACAATTGATTTTTTCAACCTTATGATTCCTTAAGATTTTCTTACCACTCGGCCAACCACGACTTACTCGAGGAAATTTTATAACAGATTTGTAATTAAACAAAAAAATATTTCTCACAAATTAACATTATGAACATGATCCTTGCACAACTTAGTACTGACCCAGAAAAATCCAAGAACAAAGCAACATCTAAGCTTATGTTTTCTTACCAAGGAAAGCAGAGATATAAATGATTGATGAACATGTACATTGATAACTAGAAACAACAGCTCAAGTTAGTATTCTGGGAGTAGTGTAAAACTTGGAAATTAAACTACCCAATTGTTACCTTCTCAGAGACTCCTCCCTTGTAAGGCAAGAAAATTTACCCCATGAATCCCATTTAATCCCCTCAACAGGAAGTTGCATGATCATCTGTGAGTGAAAACTGAGTTCTAATAAAACTCTGGTTCTTTCTGATGTAGTGATGCCAAAGTTGGATTTCCTTCACTGGACATTGCAATTTGGAAATCATATAGTTTATAGATGGTAGTGGCAAATTACGAAGTGCAACCGAGAAAACACTATTTCATTGTCAATTTCTCCGTCTATGTTTCTCGCTCTCGGCTACTGTACGATCTTTTCCTGAGCGATGACGATCTCTGGGGGAAGAATCCCTATGTTTGTGCTTGTGATGTTTTGAGTGTTTTCTCGAGCTCTTCTTTTCTTGAGAACGTCCTTTCTTTCGATCTCGTGATCTAGAGTGCTCTTTAGTACGATAGTCGCTTGATGCACTATCCTCTGAGTCGCTACCTTTACACTTGTGCCTCCTTGAACGTTTTCTTCTCTTTTCATCTTCTGATGATGAACTATTGCTCCAATCACGATGATCATCAGCTCGTTTTTTGTTAGCCTTTCTGTGCTCCTTGTGCATCTTTTCTTCATATACTTTACCCGAGTTTTTCTTGGAAATAATGGTCTCCATAATTTTACCATCAATTCCAGCAGAGTTATGGTTGAGTTCGTTGCCTTCTTTTCTGCCATTTTGATCAAGTTCCGAGGTGCCTAGCTTTCTGCTGTCCAACAAAACCCCAGTGGATGATGGGGCGAGATAAGTCTTATCTTCATGTGAAAGGATATCGGTATTTTGTTTGCCAATATGTACAGCTTCGGTCTGAGGAGCTGCAGTTTGGCCTTTCTTTGTAGGAGGCAGATCTGGAGGCACTTCTATCCCCAGTTCTTTACCCAAAGATTCTAGAAAGTCACCCGCAATCAAACGGTTTAGTGTTGTATTAGCCACTTCGACTTTATTTTTAGGATCCTCGACTTGCTGGATAGTTGGTATAGTCTCTTCATCCTCAGACTCATCAGAGAAAATAGCCTAAGGAAAATATAGCACCGTGTACGTTAGAGAGAGGTCAGAATTCATGTCAAACCAACAGTAAAAGTATGCAAGAAAGAGAGAAAAAAACATTTGTTTCTTGATGAAAACAGTCCAAATAAAACCTGAGAAATAGTATGAATTTGCTAAAAACAACTGAAGCTTAGTCCCCAACTTCGTTAGTAGAGTCTTGGAACCTCCAAAGTATGCTCATTGGAGGTCCCAGAGTTGAAACCCACAAGTGAACTTATAGATATAAAATCTCTTATCTTTTGGATCTGGGCCGGTGCGAATACCTCGGATATGTAGTGGAACAAAGCTCTGATTCCCGGTTATATATATATAAAAACAGCTGAAGCATGAAAGGCAGTATAAATATATTATATAGCTTACGGTCAAAGAGAGAGAGAGAGAGTTTCAGACATCTTCATAAATTCCAAAGATGTCATTTTCCTAGCGTAAAGAGATAAACACGTTTTTTTTATACTAATATTTAATTTGCAAAGAGAACTTAAGCACTCCTGGGACACAGAATGCTAAGCAGAACGATCTTGTGATCATAACTTCAGAGTGGGTGGTATACTGTATACAAATGAAAGCTGATACAGAGAAGGAAAAAGGATTGAACATCATATGCAAACAAGAAAGATCATATATATGATATCAAGAGAGAACAGAACTGATTAATAGAGAGAGGGGTGGAAAGAGTATGACATACGTATACATCTTTTTTCGTACTTTTATTTGTAACAGTAACCAATGCATTGCACCCTAGCCATAGTTTCCTAGCATCAAATTCATTTCCCCATCAGTTGTCACAAAAAAATATAATTTGTTAAAAATAATTACAAGAGTGGGGTGCTGGATGTTAGAATCATAGAATATGATCCAAGGACCCATGTCCTGACAAACCATGATATGATCGAGGAAAACGGTGCATCATCCATCACACCAAGAAGAGTGTTCAACAGTTTCAGTTGGATGCATAAAGAAGCAAAGCCACAGCAGCCTGTGATTCCTCAGCAAAAAGACATGCATTGGTGAAAGATTGAAAATAGTTCAAAATGTACTATATGGGGAGGCATGGTCGACTCTCCACCTTCCTTGGCCCCTAAGACTTAAGTGAGCTACCCATGGCAAATGTGTGTGTCGTAGTGCAGGTGAGTGCTTGCAAGACGAGTATCTTGAGCAGCTTCCTTCGAGAATGAAAATCTAGGGACAGTGTCAGACGATACGAGTGTGCCAACATTGCACCATTTTCCATGGGAGGAAGGTTGAAACATATATCGAGTGGCAACCTGCCACTTCATATTGGATTCTCGTGAGCCAAGTGAATGCATGTGTAAGCATTAAGCATGACCAAGATATTTCTACTGTGTATTCGATGAAGCTAGTCGAGGCCTTGTGAACCTCGCTTAACGACCCGACGAGCCACAAAGTATGGGCGATTTGAGCTTGGGGCTTGAGTTTTCTTCTAAGGCTGGCTATGATGAGTGGAGATCATGGAGCCGCACGAGTCAAAAAGTGCGACCGTGACACTAGACACCCAACCTTAAACATTTCCCTTGAAGTTCATTATAGAGATGTGCTTTTTTTTTGAAACAAAAACAAATTTTATTAAATAAAAGGAAAAATTGTACAAAAGAAAAAAAAAGGAAAATATATTAAAAAAAAAAAAGACAAGAAGCAAACAATCCCGAGACTAATCAGGAATCGCGAAATTAAAGCCAGCTACAGATTTTGATCATGAACAAAAAACAAATGCTTAATTCACAGAGATGTGCTTTGTGTGTACTTTTATACAATAAATGTTGATAGCCAAAAAAGAGAAAAATGGAAGTCGCATAACCAACAAAGAACAAGGAAGGAAAATTCAACGTCAGAGAACAAAAAAAATTACCTTATAGAGGTCAACGGGTCGATCAACACATTCAACTTCTATTTCTTTTTCATTTACATTTCCAGATGCATTTTTTTCCTTTTCTTCAGCATTTGATTGAGGTAATGGAGAAAGAGATGAGGTTAAAGGTTCTTCTATCTTTGTCGATTTGACGGAATTTGATGTGAAAATAAGTGTATCCAACTTGCTCCTTATCCTAGGAGCTGGAGGCGGCTGCAAAAGATTTTTCCAATATTTGTATTAATAAACCATGAGACATGTTAAGCTCACACCATACAGTGCCTACAATGATACAAACAACTACCATTTTCATTGAACTTTGAGTGTCAGTTGACAAAATCCAAAAACGCGTTTAAACAAGGAATAAAAATGACCAAGAAAGACGAATTCAAGACCCGAAGAACGAATTTTGTAGTTGAAACAAAGGACAGTATAAAAGTCAGAATCTGAATTATTTTCTGGAGATAATAGTCTTGCTTTATACACCAAAAAGTAGGAGAAAATTCATTTCGATATAAAGATGCCCTAAGCCACTGAGCAAGTTACTAGTAGTAGCTGTTTAAGGCTGATGCTAATGATTTCAAGAAAAAGACGAATGAGAATAGCTTTTTAGGCTCTCCCAGACATGCACATTTAGAAACAAAATAAGGAAAAGCCAATACAGCACCTTCCCCATGTAAGGATCAATGAGATCAAACCGCTTGCACAGAATTGGAGCAGGACGCCACTGAAATTCTTCACGTTTTGGGAACATTTTCTCCGTAACTAAACCTTCTACTTTCGTATCTTTCACTTCCTGTTAAGTTTCATCAGTTAGGGCTTAGAACCCTGGGCTATAAATGCACAAGAAAGAACAAGAGCACCTTTACACACCTCTACACCACCAGAAGTAAACTGCATTCCTCCAACGGCTAAAAAATCCACAAAGTGCTCGGCAGAGAGCTTAGTTTCTTTCAACCCTTTCCCCTTCTCAATTGCCTCTGCTGCAGCCTCAAAGTCCAAGCGCTCACGTGCACGAGCTGCTTCTGACACATTAATAGCTCCAACAGGAGCAGCAGTGCGTAGGCCTCCCTGATACTTCTCCTTTAAAAAACGCTCAAATCTTTCTTGCTTTGCTGGATCATCCTTGAAAGGCTTAACAACCTCTGGCATTCCACCCTAACAACGTCCAAGACGTTATGAAAAATAAAGGTAAAATTACTTCCATTAGCCAAAATATACAACAGTCATAAGAGGGAAAAACTCAACAGTCAACTGTTCTTTTCATTATTATTTTCCTTTACTATTTTCATGAAACATACAACTTGACCCTACAACATTTGACTATCAAGGAAAAAATGCTTCAAATGAACAGCTATCGTAATCCTAATTC
>JBBMEG010000009.1:11766380-11802704 GCA_037832605.1 Cyclanthera cordifolia | reverse complement strand
TCTCTCTCTCTCTCTCTCTCTCTCTCTCTCTCTCTCTCTCTCTCTCTCTCTCTATATATATATATATATATATATATTATAATATAGATACGACTTTTTCTTTTAAAAAAAGAAAAATTATAGACACATTGTATGATGCCACTAACCTATACAATTTAAAAATTTTGAAGCATATCTGAACATATACTTATTTAATAATGCATAAAAATTATTTCCTGTTAAACTTAAACGTTCGTTTTTTTGTTTTTTTATTTATTATTATTTTTTTTTTGTAGAAAAGCGTGAAAAGGAGTGAAAGGATAAACAGTAATTTGGAATAATTAACTATTACTTTAAAGATTGATGTTAATAGTGATTGAGTAATTGATTACTCGATTGAAGATTAGTGTTTGTAGTAGTGATGGATACGTTTACTACCAAATACAAACAAGTGATTTTTTAAAGAGTAGTAATTAATCACTCTTCTCTACCAAAAACAAACATAGTCTAAAAGAAAAATTAATAAATTTACATTTTACTTCGAAAACGTTTGTGAAGTTAACAATTTGAAAGTTGTAGTTATAATTCAATCATTTAATTTAGTAGCTAAAACGAGCTTTTAGCTCGACAATAATTTAGATCCAAATCATGAAACCGAACTAAAAGAGAGAATTTAATTGGGTAATGTTAACTTTAGCTTTATACATAAAAATAGTATAAAAACAATGGAGCAACCATGTATGAACATTATATATAATACAAATACATGTAACAATACTTCTCAACTACCTCAAGTGAAAATGGACGATTTATATTATGATGTTAATGAAATTATCAATTGAAGATTGTCATAAAATTATAACATGTAAATTTATCAATATCATATTTTGTATGGTTATTTTTAAATATTCGGAAGAAGAAAAAAAAACAGGAATAAAAGATGCATTTCTTAAGTAGGTGAGAACAAAACTGAAATGAAACACACAAAAATCAAAAATCACGAGTTTGTTTTTTTTGTAATAAACTACTCTCCACCACTCATCAAACCTACAAACGTCTCAATCAGTACAAACATCATTCTCAAAATAAGGGTGTGTTTGAGACAAAGAGAATGAAAATGATTATGAGATGAATGAAAATTGGAGAAATATGAAGAAAGATAATGATTATGAGGAGAATGATTAATTGTGTTTGTGGTTAGGGAAGAGAATGGATAATTGTGTTTGGGAGAAAGAGAATAATAATGAGAAAAATAAAATAACGAATATAATGCAGGTAAAAAATAGTTACCAGGAGAATAAAAAATTGTTACGGGAAGAATAAGTAATTAGAAAGAGAACAAAAAGGTGATTTTAAGAAAACGTGATTATGGAGAGAATGATTTTTGGTGGCCCAAACACCGGGAATCATTCTTGATCTCATTCTCCCCCTTTATTACTAGTGGTCCAAACACCCCCAAGTAATTAATTATTCAACCAATCTATACTAACATTAATCTCCAAACAAGTATTCAACTACCATTAATCCTTCCACTCTTTTCCACTCCACTCTTTTTTACCAAAAACATACGCACCAAAGGATTAAAATAGTGATAAGAGTTGAAACAATATGGAAATCAAAGAACAAGGGAGGATCACAGATAGCTCCCATACATAATATCTGAAAATTCACACAATTAATCAATTCCCAGTTACTACTTGGATCATAGACTAAAACATTGTAACAGAGGCATTTATTTAAGAAAAGTACAGGACAAAAACAAGAAGATGTATACTACTAGAGAAGTAAGTAGTTCGAGTGACCACGTCGGTTGCAATAGAAATGAAGGAATACTCGGAACCACCAACGAACCGCATACCCAACCAGCCACAAGAGAACCTAGTCTGCAAAACAGGAAGAGGTAGCATATGAGCCACTGGGTTCTAGTTTCGAGATACAGTGAGATCAGAAGTTTGTGCAGGTTTTACCCTATAATAGAAGCCCGAGCTACACTTTTTGTCTTCTCATTTAGAAAGTATATGCAAGCCGCCAGGGACACTGCAACCTGAATTGGTTGATATACAAAGTTTAATTAGAGATGGCAATGGCCTACAAGATCTCTCAGTATCCAAATTTGATGCAAACATTATTAAAAAGTTGAAAAGACAAAATGTGTTATTAAAACTGGAAGTATGACCGATCCTGAGAGCAATTTTAGCTATTTTGATATCACTGAATACACTGATGTTATCTCACGTTTGTCTATCCAAGTCCAAGAATACGAAGAAGAAAACATAAGGTAGAATAATCTGAAAAATGCTAGGCTAGAGGAACAACAAAGCAAAGATGCACGAACTCCTCTCTAGGGAAAGTTTGGGAGTGATTATGGAATGACCATGATCGTTCCTAAATCACTGCAAAACTAAACGGTTCCGAGTGCAATTTTAGTTATTATGATATCACAGCATACGATGGTATCTCTCAATTGTCTATCTAAATCGAAGTATAAAAGGAGGAAAAGAAAAGGTGAAATAATTTAAAAATGCTTGACTAGAGGAAGAACAACAGAGCCAAAATACACAAACGCCTGCTTAGAGGCATGTATGGAGGTAAGTTTGGAATCATCTTGGTCATTCCAAAATGCCTCGAGTCAGGATATAGATAACGGATTAGCAAGATAATCACCCTTGAGAAAAACTTTTATCTAAAATCCGTATATTCTGCAAAACTTTCTGTGCATACATGTTACTCTTCAAGTGTTCACTTAAATAATAAATCTTGAAAGATTTAGCAGAACTAATACAACGATCTATTTTCCCAGGATGATAATTGAGTTTCAGAGTTGAATATTCAACCACTAAATCATGGTCAATATCGCACAAAAGAAAAACTAAAGGAGAAAATATGCTACGACATTATAGCGGCTGGTTAAAGATGGACTTTCTGTTTTCTCTCTTTCTTACTTTTCTTATTAATCCTTCGTTGTTAATATTATTTATTAAGATTTGGAGGAGAAATTTGGACTGACAAGGAAGAAGCATGCCTTCTAGGGCAAGTTCCCACGTACCCTTCTTACTTTACCACTCTAGTCAACATTCAAAGCCTCACTAAAAATATGTTTATGTATATATATATAGATAGATTGCCCTGTCGAAAGGGACTTGAAAACTGAGATAAAATAGTTCAATCCGTGGTAACCACTTATCTCATAATTAATTTTCTACCGGTTTTCTTGAACCAAATGTAAAAAATATACATGTTCCCTGGAGAAATATATTGAACTAACCTGAAAAGCAGGTCCACCTTCAGCTGAGTTCATAATACTCCACCCACCCATAAATGCGAAAAGAAACAATCTTCTGAAGATAACATCAGTCGGAGGAAGTTCTACAAAATTGAGCAAATTCTTAAACCATGGTGGGGACTCCTCTACTTGCTTCTTCAACCTGGTTTTCAAATTAATCTTCGTCTTTTTCCTATGCTGGAAGCTTGCCATCAATATTTTCTCAAAAGCAGCTTCTATAGATTCTTCACTTCTTTCATGACCAGAATACTGCTGCAAAAGAAAATTTCGTGCACCCCAAATTTCTTCCTCTGAAGCATCAGTGCTTACACCAAGGCGTTTATATGAATCCCAAACACGAATTCGAGGAAACTTTGTGACATTACCTACAAGTAATCAAAGATCGTCAGCTTAATGCCATAGCAGCAAGGAAAAGTTAAGTAAAATTCTAAGACAAACAAATATTATAAGCCTAAGCCAAGCCTACTGCGAGGAAGCAACCAGGAGGCCCAGTCTCAAATTAACCCTATCAAATTTAACGTTGTCCTAAGTTATATGATTCATTAGCTATCTAAATCAAATTTTCTTATCAGAATCAAAGTGGTTAGAATTAGGTTCATTGGCACATAAGTTGATGGAAACAAAGATAATCCCAAGTTCCACCAACCACATCGTTAAAAAAGAGTCCAAAGAAAATGATTACTGAAGGACACCAATCCGAGAAAGCAAGAATCAATCAACAGGTTCATACTTCTAAGCATGATATATATTTTTAATTCAACAATTTTACAATCTCATTGCAGCATCGAGAACGCCTACATATAAACTAAAAAAGAAAGCAAGGTACCTTCATATGGTGCATCCAAAACACACTTGGGGCTTCTAAACAAAGCGCAAAATGGTTTGCTCTTCGCCTTATCAAGGCGACCAGGCCTGGAAGAAAAAAAACAAACAAACAAAAAATCACCATGGGAATAAGCTATATAAGTCGTTAAATTCCCAAGCAAGAGAAAAATGAAGATGAATTTACAGCTTTTGGCCGAGGAAAGGGGTCGCCAAATCAAGGTTAGTAAGCGAAACGGAAGCCATTGTTGTTGTTCTTCTTCTTCAGAGAAAGAAATCACGCACAGAAACTAGAAAGAAACCCTAATTTTAGGGTTTGGCGAACACCATCGGAGATAGAGGCGAGCGCTCAGGAACGGATGTTGTGTAAACTGGCGACTGGGAAGAGAAAGGAGGATAACCAGGAGATTGCTTATGGGCTTTTCTAGGAGGGTACTCAACCAACAGGCCCAATACGTCGTCGTTTTCTATGTAAATTCAATCCAATTATATTTATTTCTTTACCAAGTTAAAATTGTGAGCTCTCATGTCAGTCGATCAATGTAAGTTCGTCAAACGGCTCATAGTTGAACACATTCATCAAAAGCGAGAAGTATCCTTATTGCTCAAACTCGAGAAAGATTCAACTCTTCGGCAGGTCGACGCAACTCGCTTCACTTACTATATATATGTGTGTGCGTGTAGAGTAATAGATAAAATTTCCGGATTCTAAAACATCCTCCTTAGCCGACTCTTATCAACCAATTAATCTTTTTGCATACATCTTCTCTACCTTGATAATCGGACTAACCACTTAGGATGCATAATAGAGATGTAGCAAAGGTTTGTGAACGAACTGATCGAAGGGATTTGACTTATTCGAACTGAACGATTGCAACTTAAAATTCAGCCTATCACGAGTAGGGTTGTTGCTTAATTGGTGGGGTGAACCATCTATCAAAGTATGGGGTAAAGGATCAGGTGCGCTTTGACTTTGTGTTCCGAGATCCACCACAAGCTAGATATTAAAAAAATAAATCTTTACAACCATTCAAATATGTAGTTGAATTGTTGCTTGACAAATATGTCAATGGAGAAATTTCAGTTAGTTTCAAATTGTCACGTTATTATCCCAAATGTAATGGTGAAATGAAATCAAGTTTTGAAAATGTTATAAGTCATTTTTTTGTTTAATATGAAATTTTGGTCAAAGTTAAACCAAATCTAAGTTGTATTAGTAAGCCCAAACCACAAAGTCCAAATCTCAATGGTTGAGAGTTCAAGTCTATGCAAAAGTTCGATTCTATGTAAACAAGTCGAATAAGACAAGTCCAAGACTCGTACCCAAAAACTCATCAAGACCCAAACGAAGGATACACGAAAGTTTTTTATAAATATTTGTATATTTATATATTATATGTTATTTATTAATATATTTTTTTAATGCATTATTTACCAAGTATTTTTTTAAATATATTATGTTATGCAAATTTATGCTTTGTGGAAATTGAGGTGAAATTTGACTGTTGTATTTGGTTATTTTACTTCAGACCCATTCAGAAAAAATGTGTTATTGAATATAAGGAGATATGTTTTGCTCCTATAAAGGGTTTGCTTTTGTGCTAAACAAACACTTATGGTTGGTTAGTTTGTTTGTTACCGTCTTTCAACATTTGAATCCTCCACGTCTCGGTGATGCGATGATTAAAGGTTTGGACTTTAAAAGTGTATTCGCCTCAAAATTTCAAGTTTGAAACCCACCTATACCATTAATTTGAAGACACCTCTCGTATATTTAATTATATATGTTATAGGGAATTTTGTCGACTCGACAAGTCCGAAAGGGTGCAACCAAATTGAGTATGGTCACACTTCATTCCAGAAATGCCAAATTCGACATAAAACGCTTAGGAGAGGGCTAGAAAGGCCCCAAGATGTGTTCAACTCTGACCCGCAAGGGGTTGAGAAGAGTTCGACCCGATGCCAAGTAGGGTCGAGAAATGCCCGACTCGAGGCCGTGTAGGGTCGGGCATGGGCCTCGTTCTAGTATGAGGCCCGTTGGGTCCTACACACCTGAGATCTCCATGAAGAATCTTGAGTACTCACACTACACTATATCAGTCTCTAGCTTTCTTCATTTTGTAGATGCTTGTTCTGGATACAAATTTAGTAGTTGATCTCAAAAAGGTAGACTGATATAAATCAAAACATGGTTAGCCAATTATATGATTATTTCACTATTCCATTAAAGATGCCTTTGAAAATAATGAAGAAGAACATGTTAAGCTAGGGTGACACTCAGTAGGTGACAAAGTCAAAGAACAGGTGTGTAGAAAGCAAGCAGCTAGCAGGTGAAGATGAGCACAAAGGCAGTAAACAACACCAGGGTCCTGTCTGTTTTTGGGCTTTTGAGGTGTGAGTTTTGTTTGGAAGCACTTGGAATTATAGTCTCAAGGTATTTATCTCAATTAACAACAAATTAATATTATTATAATCATTCTTTTATATTCACATATATATATATATATATATATATACATACACACACATACACACCTTGTCACTCTCTTCATTTTCTTTCCATCTTTCTCCAACTACTTCAACTATATAATATTCACAACTTGTAAGTTTTCTAACTAACTTTCTCTCTTATTTCAGCATGCCATAAATATTATAGGATTGCTTACTTTGTTATTTTCATATGCTTTTTCTTTGTTGTTCCATAAATCTAATGTTCATATACAACCTATTAACAATTTGTATCAGTAACAAAATGTTGTCCGAATTAATTTCTGACATCTAAATATTATAGGATCAAACGGTATGTCCCGTGAATATAAACGGATTGATAAGGATGACAACCTTGCCTGAATCATCACATTTTGGCATACACCCTCATGACTTTGTTTTTTGTTTCACCCAAAAGACCTCGTATAAATGAAGATAGTTGTCATCACTTACATATTCAAGATTTTCCTCTCTTCTAACTAATGTGCAATACTTTGTTTGTATTCTAACAATCCTCCTCTCGAACAAAGTTTCAATCGAGCCCTCCCTCCATCATATAGTCAATCCGTCTAGCTGATACTCAAACTAACTCCTCTTCTTTTGAGAGTACATCGTTGATCCGATAGACCAAATTTGACTAATTCATCTTCTTCTCGAGAGTACAAAGCTAGTTATCTCCGGACTCGAAAAGTCTTAATTTTACTCTGGGGCGTTCTATCGACATGGTTATCTTTGCGGCATTGAGCCAATTAATAAGGATGACACAATCCTATTTGAATCTCTACATTGATCATATGATATTGTCCACTCACACCCTCATTGTTTTGTTTTTGGTTTCAACTAAAAGATCTCGTATCAATGAAGATGGTTATCATCACTTATATACCATGATCTTTCATCTTCTAACTAATGTGAGATACTTTGTTTGCATTCCAACACGAATATTTCGTAAGTTTTCCAAAACAATCAGTCTTTAGGTACAAAAATTATTATGAATTGGCCTAATGGTCAAACAAGAGTCGAACTAAATGCACGTAAGTTGGCCTAAATATATTTGAAAAAAAAAACTTAGAAGTAGAAGAATATTCTTGAATTAAATGTTTAATGAATAAAAGTACAATGAAAAACCACTTTAATGATAAGGGATAAATGCACATGATCTGATCTAAAAACCCAATAAAACAAGAAATAAAATGTTTAAAATAACAGTAGAAAGCATTTCAAAAATTCCTTTGCAGGGCTATATAATAATATGCAGATGAGGGTGAAGATCACCAACCAAACATTTCAATCTCAGCCCACCAACCAAACAAACCTAAAACTCAGGTGATGATGAGCCAAATTATTAGCAGAAGAAGATTTCTGGGAGTTAGACAACGCCCCTCAGGAAGATGGGTTGCAGAGATCAAAGTCTCATCTCAGAAGCTAAGGCTATGGCTCGGAACCTTCGACCGAGCCGAAGATGCAGCCGTGGCTTACGACCGAGCTGCGAGGCTTCTCAGAGGAACATCTGCAAAGACAAACTTTCAGTATGATGATGATCATCATCATCATGGCAGCTTGTCCAAACAACACAGCCCTAAGCTCTGCCGTTTGATTCAACATGCTGTCTTGAAAAACAGGGGACGTGGTAATCATAATAATGATAATAATAATAATAATAATAATGGGTTTGTTGTTGAAGAAACTATTTTCTGTTCTTCTTCTCCTTCTTCTTCTTCAAGTAGTAATTTTTATTTGTCTGATCAAAATGGATGTTGTGGATTCTCATATGGGAATTCCAAAGTGTATACTTCTGTGTTTGTTGCTCCTTCTTTTAGTTCTAATGTTACAAGGGAAGAACAAGGAGGAGAGATTATTGTTAATCCATGTAACCTTTGAATTATGGGTCTAGTTTTTTTTTTTTTTCTCTTTTACCATTTTTAATGGAGAAGCTGAAAAACAATAAAGAAATCAACTTTATATATGTGTTTGGCATGTTTTTACACTTTTTGTATAGTTATTTCAACAAGAGCAATTGTATTTAAGTTAGGGGATGTTTGGATTTTGGGGTTAATGAGAGGAGAGGAGAGGAAGTCGAGAAAAATAAAGAAAATAAGTGATTTGAAGATATGAAATATTTGTTTGGAAACTGATGTTTTAGAGATGAGAGATTGAAAAAACTTTTTTCGAGAATTGTGTTTAACAGAAAAGATGTTTAGTTTTGATGAAATTTGATGTAAAGTTTATTTTGAAGTTTGATGCGATGTTAGAGAGAAGTTTTAAGGTACTGAAAATAAACAAAGAGTTTGAGGGCATGTTTGGCTACGCCAAGAAAGGAAAGGAAATGATAAATAAAAAAAATTAAGAATAAATTAGTAATTGATGCGATGGAAGTTGGTGACCAAACAATGAGAATGAATCTCTCCCCTTCACTTTTCAACCTTTTACTTCTTAAGACGTTATAGGTTCTAATATCTTTCTCTTTTGTTATTAATTCTAAAAAAAAAAGTTTTATCAGTGTTTCGTTTTTTGTGAAGTATTTAGTACATGTTTTTCATCATTTATAAGGATAATAATATATTTCACTTGAATAATGAAGTATATAAAATTATATTAAAATATATACGATGATATGACTAATGAGGAAAATCATAGATCCAAGACAATTACATATTACTATCTTCACAAATGGTGGAAAATACGACCATGGTACTCCCTCAAATGTTGATAAGTTTTGCTCATACCATTTTGTAGAGGTCATTTTCTTTTAGAGTGCGTTTTCGGCCCCAAATTTGTAAACCGTCGATTAGGTTATCATAATCCTCTACTATTTATTAAACCTATAGTTTATCTAAATTTATAACGTGTTCATTTATCTATATTCAATGAATTTTTGTTAATATTATAATTAATATTGATTATCAAATTTACTCACAATTTACTATATATAACTACTTTATTCATAGGTTCAACCATTTTCATTAAAAATATGCACACAATTATTTATCTTAAATTAATTTATGATTGTTTGAAATAAATGATGATTTATATTTTTGTTTAATTAACTCAATTTTTACTAATTATATAAGTTCATTTTCAAAAGGAAATTCATTAATTGATTACAAATTTATGTATTTATTCAAAAAAACTCAAATTAAAACTATATCAATATATTTCTATTTTTTATTATTATATAACTATTATCAAATTTACAAAATATTTCAGATTAAAAAAAAATTCTTATTAAAAAAATAAATGTTAAATTTATTTTCATTATATTAAAATTAGTTATAAGTTTTTTTTTTTTAATCAAAAACTACTTTGAGTAATTATTTGTATTTTTTTTAATTTAAATTCAAGTTATTTTAAATTTTGTAAAAACAAATTCATAACGTATGTTACAATAACATGTATTTTTAATTATAATCGATTGTATATAATAACTATCATTATGAACGGTGAGCCAAAGCACCATTTTTTTTATTTTTTATTTTTTTTTTTTTAACTTGTCATCATTCAACGACGTCGTTTTCTTTGTATGATCAATTATTGGTCCTTCATCTTATAAATACGTGGGCGCAGAAAAATGATATATAATTCCTAACATCAATTTCGACAATTGTTTTTATTTTAATTTTTTTTGATATTTTGTGGCCGACGTGGACTTATAAGGCCAAAACGGTGTGTTTTGATGATGTCAAGGAATTACCTTTTTTTAATTTAAAATACTATTTTTTGTCGTTTTTTTTTTTTTTTTAAATCTAATTTTAGTGGTTGAACTTACAAAGGGTTCAATTATACTTCCTAGACTTTCAAATTAATTAAATTTGTTTATTGTTGAAAATGATTTTGTTAATTTTTCTTTTAAAAATATCATACTTCACTATAAATATTATAAATATTAACTTCAAATTTATCACATGGTTAAATTTTTAAAAAATAATAATATTTTAATTGCTGTTTTTTTCTTATTGTAATTGAGAATCAGAAGACTCAAATAAATAAATAAATATATATATATATATACACCAATGTACTTGTAAGTATTTAAACATTAGTCTAGACTTTTTTGAGTGGTATGCTTAAAATATATTAGCACTAATTTCATGTCAATCTAAACATCAAAATTTTCAAAAAGTAAATTAGAATATACTGTGATGAAATTTATGCTTCCAGACATCAAAACCTTCACCAGAATAATCATATCTGCCTTATTTTATATACAAACATCAGTTTCAATGGTTTAAAAAAAAAAAAAAAAACAGTTATAATGAAAGGAATCTGATACCTTCCCTGGCCTGCCAACTTTGGCACTTCACAACCTGTTAAGCTTTGTTTTTTTGGTAGAAAATGGTGGTAAACAATCACTGGACCACTCACGACCACTCATCAAACGCATTAAACAATTACTCTTAGCATCAAATATATCACTCGAACACTACTAACATAAGTTCCAAACAACAAGTAATTAATTACCCCAACCACTTCTAATACTCATCCTCAAACAATAAGAAAATTAACCTCTTCACACTACTCTTTCCTACAAAAAAAAACAAACGCACGCCCTTGTAATGATGAAGGGTTTTCTTTTTCTTTTAAATTACGTAGAAGACTTACACCCAAATTAGTTATTTTAGATTGAATAAGCTGTCTAGCCCTACAATATTTGGAAGTCAACAAATTCCGTAAAGAAATAATTATGTAGTGATTTGATTACTATGAATTTCCATAACCTAACAATGAAGGCTAACTTATTGTATATCATCCATTAAAAACTTTCTTTAAAGTAGCCACTTTTACCTAACCTGAAATGAAACCATGACAAGAACTACCATCATCTATGGAGATAAAGACATCCCTTCTATATAAAAGGTTAAAAAATGACAACAGAAACATCAAACAGAACAACAAGCAAGAGATGCTCTAGTTTTGGCTATCCCAATCCTCAACATTTCAGAAATAGAAAAGTGACCCATATGCCAAATTTTCTCTACATTAAAAGTTTCTTCACATAAGGCATCCAACACTCAGAATAACAGTTTTAATAGGAATCTTGCAGAGTAATTTCCAAATCTATAGCCAGTGAAAACATACAAAAAAAAAAACAAAAACAAATAATTAATCAATCAAAGGATTTCCCAACAGATCTATGATATTTCAACCATGTTAGAAATTCTTCTTTCACCATATCACATATAAGACCAAATGAACAAGAAAATACAAGATCAGATTCTACACAGTAAGGATCAGCATAAACACCATTCTCTTTTCCAAGCTTTCCTCACAAAGATCTAAAGAGATAACTAAAAATGGTTTTATCCTATCTAGAACATACAAGCCAGTAAAAAGATAGCCAGATTAGACTTTAGAGCAAGTTTGAATTGAAAAACAAGCAGAAAATTTTGGTAAACAGAAAAAATGACAAAGATCAAGACAGAATAAAAACTGGGTCAGTTCAAGAACCAAGAGATTATCATCAAGGGTTTAGGGCAATAGTTTCAGACTAGAACCATGACACCAACAAGAAAGAAAGAAGTGAAAATGGCAACACCAAACAATAGGTAATATCATCAAGTTAATTTGAACATAGCATTTCAAAAAAAAAAAAAACCATAGGACCACATAATTTATAATCTCATCCATAATAGTAACTTGCCAACAATCCATTTTGTTAATACCAGCCATGAATCAGCAACTTAATAGATTAAAGAAAAAAGAATAAGAACAATAATTCCTTGAATCAAAATCACACAACAAACATAATTTCTCCTCCAATTTTCTCCCAAAAAAAAAAAACCCTTATCATCAAGAATCAAAATAGTAAAAGTTGGCTTGCCCTAGCCCCCTATATACACAAAGGGGTCACAGATTATCAAAGAAACTAAGCAATAGAGGTTCAATTTCCCAAGTTTCTCTAGATTTTTCTCAAACACCAAACAAAAGGGGGGAAAAGAGAGAGAGAGAGCGCTGGATGCAGAGGTTTATCGACCGGTTCGTGATTTTGTGTTAAGAATCATAACAAATCCAAAGAAGAGGTCGATGAACCGCTGCTTCCACTGACTCCACCTCCCCTTCAATCAATAATCAAAGAACAAACAACAGATTAAAAACAAAAAATTAAAAAAAAAAAAAACCAAAACAATAACGAATGAAATCCAAAAGAATCAAAATAAATTGGGCAGATCTAAAACGCGAAAGAATATTGAATGGCGAAAATTGGAAGCATCGCCATTGCCATCAATCGCGGAAAGTGTTTGAGAGCGAGATGGATGGAAAGCGACGAATCTGAGGGGAAATTGAGGGGTTAATATAAAGAGATTGAAGAGATGGAGATGATTGAGTGGGGCGGTTTTGTCGCCACCTTCTGTGGAAAATGAAATCAACGGCTGAGAATGGCCGGCAAAGGGTCGCCGGCGAGAGGCGACGGCGGATTTTAAGGTCGAACGTAACGAAAACTCCAATAAATCTGTAGTAAGACACCCGCTTTCGCTTAATGGCTAAAATGAAGATTCGAGTCTATGTTATTTCTTCAATTCTAGCCAATGTATTTTACTTATATATTTTTATAATATATAAAAATATAGGTTAAATTATTTTGATTGTAGTGACCTTTAAATTTTAAATTTATTTTATTTTATTCCCTATAATTACATAATTTAATAAATTTGAAGTTAATATTTAATAGTTCAACAAAATTAATAATTTTAATAAAATTAAATAAAATCGGTAAACATATTTCTAAAATTTATATAAAAATATGGCAACTTTTTAAAGAAAAGTTAACAAAAAGAAATTTAAGAGATGCCCATTTAATTTATTTTAAAAGTTTAAGGACTAGTATTAAATATTTGAAAGTTCATAGATCCAAATTGAAGTTTATTGACTAAAATGGAACAAAATAAAAGTTTAGAAACTAAAATTATACTTTTAAAAATTTATAAATTAGTGATTATTTGATGGCCATAAACAAGTGATTGAAAACGAGTAATTAGAAACGATGGATTATTTTGAGTGATTATAGTAGCTCGTTTGAATATAGTTGTTTGAAGAATAGTTGTAACAGTTCATTTGTAATATATGGTTCATTAATAGCATCAAACAAGCATCTCGATAGTATTTACTAATTTCTCGAGGTACAGTTAGTAGAATGATATTTAAACTAGAAAGTTGAGGCATTTTAGCAATGTGTGTGTGTGTTTTTTAGTACATATATAAAAATACAACATGTTTATTGTGCATACATTTATAAAGATGTTGGACTTAACATGGTGAAGAAAATGGTAAAAGATAGTAATGTTATTGTAAGGTCTCATAGTATAAATAGAATGATGGTTATCAATTTGAACATGACTTGCTATATTAGGCATATAGTACTATTGATGTGCAAGGACCACTAAAAAAAATGAAACAATATAGTGAAAAATATTAAATAATGGAGGGAATGAGGGGTTTTTTCGAAAAAAAATTATAATTACAATAATAACGAGAGGGACACACTAGTTATTAGAACAGGTATGATCATCTGCCTCAAATTTAATTATCCAATATAAAATAATGAGATCTCACTACATGACAAATTTAATTATCCAATTTGAACATGACTGGCTATATTAGGCATATTTTTACTTTATTTAATTATTATTTTTAAATTTTTTGTTCTCCGTAATATATATATATATATATATATATATATAATGGTATAAATTGAGGATGAATGATTAATTAATGTTATTATGTTGATTTTTGGTTTGAATTGAAAACAAAAACGGCACATTTGACTCAACAAACTCAGTTTGAAAATATATATTTTTTGTTGCTCAAACATATAGGCGGATTGTGTTAGTAAATTGAATTGGGTTGGATTATGCAGATGTGTTGGGTTGGGTTATGTGCATAAATGGGTTGGGTTAAAAAGTTGACCAACCAAAAAATTTGGGTTCGTCCAAAACTTTCCTTCAACCCGAACCAACTCAACCTATGTATACCCCTACTTGCCACAAGAACGAAGTCACGAGTTGTGTAATCTAAATAATAAATAATATGACAACTTGAATAACTCGAACCAACTTAACTCATTTTGAAATGTTATATTATGTTCATATAAATAAAATTTGATTGACAAAAAATTTGGTTACTCAAATACATACAGTGAAACGGATAGATAAATTCACCCAAAATTGAAGTTTTTAGATAAGATGAACATCAAAATTTATATTACAACATCTTATTAAGAAATGGTAATCTTATAGTTAATAGATTATGTATGTTATATATATGATCAGCCATTGATATCCAATATCCATACCTTCCTATGATCAATTAATTGGTTTTTGTATATGAAAACGTAGATTATGCACTTAATTACGATCCACTCTAATCATATATCTTTGTCATTAACAACTCATGAACGAAAATATAAATACTCTAAATAATAAGGGTGGAAGGAAAAACTAAAAATCGACAAAACATAATCGATTAAATGGATCGTTTCGATTTTTTAGAACCGTATTGGATCAATCGATTTGATATTTTAGAAAATCAGAATATATAGGTTCAATTTTGTTCTTGATGGAATAATGAATAAAAATCGAACCGAACCGAATATATAATAATAATAAAAAATATGTTGATAATTTGATTGAAGAACCAGTTTAAATGTGAAATTGAACTAAAAACATTATAAATATCATGATATTTATGTTTTTTTTTTTTGTTAGTAAAAGAAAAGTCTTTAAAATAAAATAAATAATGAGACAACAAAATTGAAAATTAACCAAAATTTGTATTGAATCGAAAATCAAATCGAACCAATAAGTTTGGACCCAATTTTTAAAAAATTGAAGATATTAGTCCGGTTATCACTTTGACACAAAACCGACAAAAATTAAACAGAGATGGTACGTACTAAATATAGGAAAACAAGATTAAAAACAAGGTCAAAATTATTATTATTTTTTAAATAGAAAAAAAAAACAATTAAATGTTAAAAAAAGGAAAAGTTTAGAATTAAGCCAAAAAATAGTCAATGGATAAAGAAACTAAAAAATAGGTAAAAATAAAACTAAAAAATAAAATACCCAAACGCTTTTCTAATTTTAAATTCATACAAATCCCTAATCGCGCCACCGTCAATTTCCTGCCCCATCTTCAAATGGCTCCCTGTTTCCCTCGCGATTCCTCTTTCTCCTCCGCCGCCGTCGCCGTCGATTCCAGGAGCATTTAATCAATCGCATTGTTTCGGCATAGTGAAATCCCTTTCCGGATATGGCTGCACTCGAGGTCGAGCAGCTTAATCAATTGCGCGACATTTTTGCACGATTCGACATGGATTCCGACGGAAGTCTCACGATTCTGGAACTAGCGGCGTTGCTTCGATCCATAGGTTTAAAGCCATCCGGCGACCAAATCTACGTCCTCCTCGCTAACATGGATTCGAACGGTAATGGATCGGTTGAGTTCGATGAATTGGTGAATGCGGTTATGCTGGATTTCAACGAGGAGGTAATGAAAAATCAGACGCAACTTCTCGAGGTTTTTCGTTCGTTCGATCGAGACGGAAATGGATTTATAACCGCGGCGGAGCTAGCGGGATCTATGGCGAAGATGGGACAGCCATTGTCGTACAAAGAGCTGACGGAGATGATGATGGAAGCCGACACGGATGGCGATGGCGTTATTAGCTTCAATGAATTTGTATCTGTAATGGCGAAATCGGCATCTGATTTTCTAGGGCTTCCAATCTCTTGATTAGGTCAGAGAATTGTTTCTTAATCTAATCTTCAACGCGTTTGGAAATTGAAACTGTAATATAATTATCGAATCTTTTCCCAACTCTGATCTAATCTAATCGACGAATAACAACGCTAACATCTAATAATGTTGATCATCGAAATTTCTCGTCTGGCCTTTATGAAATTGTGGATCGACTTCATCATCTGTTTTGAACTTGAACAAATTATAAGTTTTCTTTTGAATATTAAGCTAATTTTAATTTTGAACTTTTTTCTCAAAAAAAAAAAACACATATATATATATAAATAATTTGAAATTTATTCTTGTCCTTTTTTTTATTAATAAGGAAATTTAGTTACAAATATTTTAGGGAAGTGAATATTTATTTTATTTGGTATTATTGGAGAACTTTGTGTTTGGAGTGAAATAAATGATTAAAAAAAAAAGATTATTCATGTTTGGATGAATGAAATAATTTTGAAAAAAATGATTATTTATGTCTCAATGAATGAAATAATTTTGAAGAAAATGATCACGCCTGTTTGAATGAACTAAATAATTATGGAAAAAAAATAAATAATAAGCATAAAAGTGAAAATAGTCAAGAAGAGAATAAAAATTTATAATATAAATAATACAAAATAATTAGATTGAGAATTAAACAAATTTTTTTTTAGAGAAATGCAATTATGAAAAATAGCCAAAATAATTCTCACTTCTATTTTTATATTTTGGATACAAATGAAGATTTGGGGGACCAGATATTATTTTTTATAGTATAGATCACATTTCTTCATTCAAAATAATTCGAATTCCGTTCTCGTTGTACATCTTTAAACCCATGTTTGGATGAGAGAAGTTGACAAAACGGAAATATTAAATGCTCCAAAAACCATGTTGGGATAAACTTGTTTGTTTGACTGTTATAGAAAAATTTAAGTTTGTTTGAATGAGATGTCGAACGAAAATCATATTTAGATACAATTATTTAGAGGAAGGGCCGTAGAAAATAAAGTTGTTTTTTAAAAAAGAATGGTATGAAAACATTGTTTAGAAAAATGTTGTTACGAGCAAGAGTTAGAAATGAGAGATGTAAAGTATAAGTTTTTTCTACGTGTACAAACATGAAATATTTTTTACCTCATGTTCATGGTAGTATCGTTCCATATCCATACATGCACTAGGGGTATGTTTTTGTGACAATAAGAAAATGAAAGAAAAAGAGAGAGATGGAAAGAGATATAAAAAAGATGAAAACTCGATGGTCTTTCCTTTTTATCTCTATCTCACCGCATCGAACATACTCCGAGAATTTTATATCACATCTGTTATCGAGATTGTCCAAAATTAATAGCTGCATAATACCTTAAAAACTATTCATCATCAATTAACCATTATAAATATTGTGACAAAAGCATAACTCTAATAACATGTATTATCGATAATCAAAAGAATTATGAATACAAATTTCTTTATAAACAAAAACTCAAGAGAATTTAAAAAAAAAAACAATATATATGTTGAATTCATGATAAGCAATTATCTAAAAGTTTAATGATCTACAAAATTTCTATAACAATCGAATCTTATAACGTTATATTATGGGTGCTACAATAAACTTCAATCCAATTAGAACCTATATTAAATAAACTCCATTACATTAGCTTAAAATTAGTTTAGTTGACTTAAACTAATTTAAACCCATTATTATTTTTTTTTTAAGGAAAAAGAGAAAACAAAGGTAAAAAATTAAATAAAATAAACAAAGGCCCAGTAAGAGCAAAGCCCAGACCGAGTGGATGAGGATTCCCAATTTGCAATTTGACCAAACAACTAATTCTCTGATGCCACGTCGCACACTCATCTCTCCCAAATTGACAAATTAAATGCAACTTTTAATAAATGAATAATGTCTTTTTTTATTATTTATCTTGTACTTTCGTCAAGAAACACATGAATAACTAATTTTTAAATGTTTTATTTATCAAAAATTACGAACGACATAGACTATTTCTTATATTTTATCAAATTTTAAAGATTAAATTATAAATTTTCAAAGCATGTGAACTAAATTTTAGATTTCTCTAAACTATAAAAACGAAAGTCTATATTGTTTTAACTACAAAGACTAAACTTTTTTTTTCCCCAAATCATAAGGACCAAATCAATCATTTACTCCAACTTTATATATTTAAAGCTGGGATCATTAGAGTGTAAGGGCCTGACCCGACGTAGAGCCAAACCCGGGGCCTTAATTTCTTATGCATGATTAAACAGTTACAAACTCATAAGGTTTTATGGTTTACCTTAGGGGTGAAAATTGGTTTTTCCGATTACCAGAGACGGCGACAGTGACGCGCGGGATTCCGGTGGGGGCGCTTGAGAATCAATCGCGGACGAGTGAAGGGTAGGCTCGGGACCCGCGACTTGGCTCAGACTGGACGCTGGCTCGGTTCGACGTGCGCTGCAGGTTTGGGAACATGGCCCAACCCGAAGTAGGGAGGAAGCAACGCTCTGATTGGAGGACACATAAGCATGCAGGGTTGGTTGACTGGAAGACGACGACTGATTGACGACGTGGCGACATTAGCGTCTTATTTGCATGCCCAATCATGTGTTATCCTCGACTACATGGACAAAGCACCCGACGACACGCGACTCACAACCAACGTCTCCCATCTATGCGACAACGACAACAATTATTAGGCAACCAAGGACACGAAAACTCATAATGGCGGCTACACATAAATTCGAGGGGAATTTCTCGGGATTTGCACTGTGATGGCCAATGATTAGGTTTTAATGCCAACTCATTGGGTATTATAATTTTTGTCTTTTTCCTAATTTATCAGGTAACGCACAAATTACAAATTTGCCCCTCTTAGCCAAAATTACCAATTTAGCCTCTTTCCCAAAAACCACTTAATAATCTATAAGGGTAATTTCGTCCAAACACTTTACATAATAGATTATACAATTATCTTCCATTTAAACTTATTTCCCCAAATATAAACTTTAATTTACCATTTATACAAATTTTAGGTGTTACATAAAGTGTGTGTATACTTGCTTCTATATTGAAGTTTTATTCTTGTTTCATTTCTTAAACAATAAAACATATTATATTTGAACATGTTAATTTGTTTTAATTCTAACAACAATTAAAAATAAAAATTTGAATATTTCTCCTGTTCATTAATTAATAGATAATATGAGTATATCTTAAAACTAATTAAAATAACTTTTATATCTTATAAATGATATGTTATAAATACTAAAAAATTATTTTATTTGTTTATTAGAAAAATCAATTAAATTAATAATTACAAAAAAAGGCATCTCGAAAAAAAAGAAAAAAACGAAGGCATATCCGAAGACCCCTCTTTCTTACGCGCAACTCATTCGCGTGACTACACCACTATCTTTCCAACCAATCAGCGGTAATAAGGGCACGCTCACGGGTCGCACGTGATCCAAACTTATTCATACGGTTGCTCTTTCTCCAGACGCAATATAGGCGCGTGTGTCACATCTAGGTTCGTCATTTGCCCTGATCTCCTGCGAGCGAGATCTTTCTCTCTTATCATGAAGAACCACAACGACCTCTGATAAAAATGCACATCTCAACAATGCCCTTCCTCCATCGCCCTTCTTCGATTCTGATCTTCTTCAATCGGTGGAATCGCCGCCGCCGCCTCCGTTTTCCGGTTCCCCGTAATTTATATATCCGTTGGCTTCTGCGACGCCGTAAGTTCCGATCGTTTCTTTTTAGAATTTGTTTCAGTTCGTGATTTCCGCCGTGGGGTTTCTTTTTCCTCTAATTTTTTTGGTTTATGTTGTATGCAGCATTGAAGGTTTCGGTATGGAGCCGATGGACATAGTTGGAAAGTCTAAAGAGGACGCCTCGCTTCCAAAGGGTACTTGTAATTTCTGCGATTGGCCTTGTTGTTTTTGTGTGGGGGTTTTTTTTTGGGGGGTATTTTTCCTCATATGGTGTAGTGGTTTCTGGTGTTTCTTCTGTTATTTTAAACAATGATAAATATTTGGGGATATCATGTGTTGAAGTCGGTGTCTGGAAAATTTGTATTTCGTGCTTGAACAATTTATATGGTATACCTTTAGTTATTGTTTCCACCGGAGAGGATGAACCTCGATCTTATTATTTTATTGGAATCTTCTTTGCTTCATTCGGCTGCAGGGCTTTGCTATTTTTGGTGGGAAATTGAAACTTGTTAATAGATTAGAGTTCATGGACGGAAACCCTTTGCTTGATTTTTTCTGTTTGGTTTGGAACAAGTCTTTTTCTGTGGGGTTTAAGCGAGTGACTAGTATGCTGGGTGCCATACCTAAATCTGGATGCCTGAGTTTCAGGTCATCAGTTATCACTGTTAATTGTTGACGTTCTGTAAGAATAAATAGATTTCAAGCTCCACGTTTTTCATAAGACAAAGTAGCTTTTTACCTGTTCTTTGGAGGTCTCAAGTTCCAAACCACCTATGAGTAAGCTTAATTGTAAAATCCTGGGGTTAAGTTCAGATTCCTGGTTATTAAAATGTTAGGAGAGTGGTTTTTGGAACATTTATGGAAGCAAAGCGTTTTTTTTCCTAAAATGTTAGAGTTCCTCTACTCTCTTTTTATTCAGGTTTTTGTTTCCAACCCACTTTTGCTTCACTAATTAACCAGTCACCGAGTTTCCAAACAGCTGTCTTACTTTTAATATTATTTAGGTAGATGGTATAGGTATAGTTATAATAAAACAGTCGGCTTGTCTTCTGCTCTACAATTTCTTCTTATCCGAGGTTCTTCCCCTTTCTTCCATGTCTTCTGCTATCTGTAAGTCAGTTCGTATTATGTTTCTTGTGCAGCTTTCAAGCTCAACATCTTTCTTAATAAATCTCGAGAAAGAGTAGCTTCTATGCACATTTTTTGTTTCCCAGATCTTGAGTCCGTTTACTCCCGTGTTCTTTTTCTTTCGGTTCTGTTTGCTTACATGAATTGGTTCAAACTTTCATTTGATGTATTTTGTTGCAATTGCTCAAGTTTTTTTCAGATTCTAGCACATAACCTTTGACAGTAGTTATAATCCTTTAACCAATTGACTCTGCTCTTAGCAACTGTGCTTTTGTTTTTTAAGTATAATTTCTGATTACCCTCGTATTTTGTTTTAGTTTTTAAAGTTTTGTTTTGTTCAATTTTTCTTGGTCAGCGACTATGACTAAAATTATTAAAGAGATGTTGCCCCCTGATGTTCGTGTTGCAAGAGATACCCAAGATCTTCTGATTGAATGTTGTGTAGGTGAGAGTATCTTGCCTTGTCATTTTCTTAGTATAAAAAGTGTTAATACTTGGTGTTGGTTTCCTGTGGGCTACTGTTAATGGCAGTTTGTGGTTCTATTATTTTGCCAACAACAATGACCAGTAGTTGTCCTTGGACCCTGCTTTTTGTTGTACTATTTCAATTATTATTTGGTTGATTTTTCATGTACTCTTATTTACTGTCTCCCCTTCCCATGCATTAGACTGGCGGCAGTTTTTATGATACTCTCCAATTATTTCTTCTCATAAGAACTGCACTCTATTTTGGTGTTATTGCAGAGTTTATCAACCTTGTATCATCCGAGTCTAATGAAGTTTGTGGCAAAGAAGATAAAAGAACAATTGCACCTGAGCACGTGCTCAAGGCTCTTGAGGTCTATGAACTATCTAAGTTTTCTTTATGTTCTTTATAAAATTAGACTTATATGCATTACTTATTATTATTATTATTATTTTATTAATGTATGGCGTTATCTGCTTTTTACCATCCAGCTTGAAATTCAAATCTTTTCCTCTGTAGGGGTTGATATCACAATTGGCTGATCATGTAAAATCATGAAATAAATGAATTATCTCAAGTGGAATATGGATTTTGATACCTTAACTATACCTTACGAAAATAACATTATCCTATAATATGCTTCTTATCTGTTTAATTGTGTCTGTTCATGCCATTCTGATCACGGAATCATCTTACTTCTTTTTTTTAAAAGCACTGCTCATATCTCTCTATCTAAATTTGTATTTAATTTATTTTGAATGTACTCTGTCCTTGTTTAGTTAGTTGACCACTGCTTGGGTCAAACTTAAGCAGTTATAATCTTAGTTTCCTCCCATTTTACATAAAAATGGATGAGGGATTAATATATATTAACAATGTCATGTGAAGTTTGATATGTGGAGTTTGATTGCTAAGAACACTAGTGGTGAAGTTTTCAGTTCTTTTTCACCACTGGAGTAGCATCTATAGATTGTAATCATAACTTTTTCATTCTTGTGTTTGAAGAAGAATGCTTGGCAGCTTTTGCAAGGTTACTTTTTATTTTATGTCTGCTTTTGGACTTACACTTATTCTTATATGTATGATCAGGTACTTGGCTTTAGTGAATACATCGAGGAAGTTTATGCTGCATATGAACAACACAGGCTCGAAACTATGGTAATGCCTCAGCATAGAAATTTTTTTCGAGGCCTTAAAAATCATGAATCTTATCTATTTTCATTTGTGTTCCTGAGTGAATTTGTGTCCTTCATTCTCACAACTTAGCTTTATTAGGTTAAAATACCATTTTGGTTCTACTTTGGGGTCTGCTCCATTTTAGTTCTTGTACAAATGTTCAATTTTTATCCATGAACTTTTGATTAAGCTTAAAATTTGTCCTAAGTTTGAAGTATATTTTAATTAAATTGGTTTAATAATTAAAATTGTGGCACAAGAATATAAAGAAACAATTATCTAGAAATGACGCAATGTCTTAAGTTTGTCTAGGGAAAGTCAACAGGACTAATTTTTTCAAGAAAAAGCAACGAAAAATCTATCAAATGTACAATTTTAGCCCATGAACTTTTGATAAACCTTCAATTGATCCTAAGTTTGAAGTTAATTTTATTGATATTGGTTCAATAATAATAATTTAGTTACAAGAATATATAAAAGGAAATTGTTATACAAGAAATGGCATAACGTTGAAAGCTAATTGGACTAGCATTTTTCAAGTAAAACTAGCAAGAAATAGATTAAAATTGAACATTTACCAATTCATTGATTTATTATCATTAAATGTAGTCATGACATATATATGTGGGTCTCAAGGCATCTAGAAGCACTAACATTTTTCTTTTCTGTCCATTGAGAAAACTCTCCAGCAAGACTCGTTGAAAGGTGGAAAGTGGAGCAGTAATGGAGCCGAGATGACCGAGGAAGAAGCTTTGGCTGAGCAGCAAAGAATGTTTGCAGAGGCTCGTGCAAGAATGAATGGCAGTAACACTGCTCCGAAGCAACCCGAGCCAGAGGAAAGCTTAGAGAGCTAATTTTAGGATCTTTAGTTTCTTCAACCATAGGCAAGATTCCTTGACCCTTCCATTTGTGCCTCAAATATGCCTTGTGCATATGTACAAAAAAGAAATGATTAACCTAAGCTACTATGCTCTGTGAAGATGCATTGTAATATATCCATATCTGCGGATCCATGTTTAGTTAATACAAGTAGCGACTGTTTAAAATTCTCTCTACTCTCTCTCTCTCTCTCTTCAATTCTGTCTCAATACACACATTTGCCTCATTAACTGTATATCTGCGCACCATTCAGAATCCAGCTTTTCCTTGGCTTTTTGGTTTTATTGTCGAGGCATGGCTTTTGCTTTCCCAAAACCTTAATGGATGAATTATGGGATCTTTAGATTCTCTTTCAATGGATTTTCTTGGCAATTAAATATAGTAGGCTGAACCATTTTCTTGTTAGAATAGTTGAGGTTGGTGGAAGCTGTTTTAGATACAAGAAATTATGTAGGACTATTTGGCCAACATACAGGTTTGAGTTTGGTCAGTGACTCCAACAAGCATTGTGCGTCACTCTCAAACATGGATTTGGATTTGATTTTCGTTAGATTGTCTATTGTGAACAGCTATGGCTTATATTGAGGGTGGCTTTCGATGTCATTGTTTCACTGTTCATGATTCAAGTCAACCAAAGGCCAATCTCACAAGTAATACAGGTATTGTCCCCCCCTTGAAGTCTATCTCTCTCATATGTCTCTCCAATATCAGTTGGTGGATCAGTCTATGTTTCTTTTGTCAGGATTCTCTTGCAGCGTATCAATGAAACCTTCAAATTAAGAGTTTGAAGATGAGAGCTCCACACAGCAAATAAAAGGTAAGAAACCAAGGTTCTTCCTTTTATACTCTCCCTCTTAGTATCTCTCCTACCAACCAAACCTTCTTAAGAATCTACCTTCCTTCTCCCTGCTTTCTCAGCTGCAGACAGTAGTAATGGCTCTGGAATCCTCCTCCAGAAGGTACTTCCATTGGACAAGGAAGGTTAGCAATGAAGATGAAGACAATTCCACCTTCAAACCCTCAAAATCATCTGCTGAAGAAAAGGAGGAGAACACCAAGCTCACTTCCCAGGAGCCACAGGAACAGCAACGGGTTCGAGCTCAATTGTCAGGGAGGAAACTGCAACAGCTTGCTATCTCCCGGTTCCATTCGGTCCTCACCACCCTCTGCCGCAACCAGAACCAGAAGTCTGGTCTTCGTTCTCGAGTGTTTGGAACGCTGTTTGGTTCTCGCAATGGGCATGTTCATTTTGCATTCCAGAGAGACCCCAATTCACATCCAGCTTTCTTGATTGAACTTGCTACTCCAATTAGTGGTCTCGTGAAGGAAATGGCCTCTGGACTCGTTCGAATTGCGCTGGAATGCGATAAGGAGAGAGAAGGGAACAAGAAACGAGTAGGGAGGCTGCTTGAAGAAGAGCCTATTTGGAGGACATTTTGCAATGGAAAGAAATGCGGTTTTGCTTCAAGTAGAGAATGTGGACCTAAGGAGCGGAAGATCTTGAAGGCCGTGGAGCCAATTTCCATGGGTGCTGGAGTTTTACCGGCAAATGAAGGTGCCGCTGAGACCGAGGATGTTGGCAGCAAAGAAGGAGAAGGGGGATCAGATGGTGAAATGATGTACATGAGAGCTAAGTTTGAGAGAATTGTGGGCTCAAGGGATTCTGAAGCTTTCTACATGATGAACCCAGATAGCAATGGAGCTCCAGAGCTCAGCATCTATTTGCTTAGAGTATAATTTGAGCAAGTGATAGCTACTCAGCTAAATCCAACTCCAAGTTTTGTACTTTGTTTTCTTCTTTTTGATTTACTGTTCTTTGTATTATTGCCAGTTTAGGATTTTTTTTTAGTTTTTTTTCTTTTTTCCTTTTTTTAGGTATGGGGGGATACATTTAAAGATGACTATGAGTTGGGTTGGGGAGATGTTGTGAATGTATAGTTTCTGTTTATTTATTTGTTTTTCAGAATGTTATCAGTTTTACATGGTAACAATCTTCATCCTATAAGATCAAAGAGGCTGCATGTGATGTGATGATGCTGACAAATTATTTGGATGGGTTTGTTTTAGTGGGCTTTTGATCTTTCCCTTCATCACCTAAAGTTTCTCATATTAAATCAGAATCAGAATTTGAGTTGGTTAAGCAAGGAGTGAACATATTATTAGATCCACTCAGGTAAATGGAATTTGTCAAAAATAAAAAGTTTTAAAAAATAAATAAACATTTCCAGAACGTTTGAAAATAGGAACCACCTTTTGAAAGAGGAAAAGGGTTTGAAACTAAGAAAAATAAGAAATTTCCAGAAAATATAAAGGACGAGTAAGCAAAGTTTATGACTATATATAAATAATAAGGTCTATTTTTTTAATTAAAAAATGACTTGGTCTAACAGCTTTAATACCCTTTGTTTAATTAAAAAAAAAGGTTAATTTCTAGAAAACATTAAGACAAGTTGCCAAAATTATGAGTTAGTCTAATAATTCACATTGTGCTAATCTATCTAAAATTTAATTTAAATCGCAAATTTTCAAAATAAATTTAATTTAATTTAAATAGCTAATTTTCAATGTACTCCAATGTACAAATGACATCTGCATTTTATTAGGATTTAAGGGCGATTTTTTTTTTTTGTATTTGCTTTGTCGAACACATATTTGTGGTATAAATTTTGATCATTAAATACAGAGTTCGTGTCCCCATCTTAAAATGTTGAACCCATCATTTAAGCACTCAAAATCTTTCTTCACCATTAGGTCACTCTGGTGGTTAGAATACGGAAATCTAAAAAATTCACGTTTTAATCGGTAACTAGTATTGCTTAAAATGAGAGATTTTAATTTGCTCGACATATTTTATCGTTAATTGATTTAAAATTAATACAATTCAAATAAGGTAATAGAGATGTCCATTACCCAAGAAATATGTAAAATTATCTCAAAGTAAACGACCTCTCTTTAGATATTTAAATGATGTTTTATATTAAAATTATAAGTTCGAATACTAGTTTCATATAATAAAATATATATTTTATCAGAATAGTTGATATGCATATATGGTTTAAGTATAACTTCAATTAATATCATAACGACATAAATAGATCTTGAACCTATACATTAATTTGCTAATTCCACGAAATATATAATTTAATTATGTTTTGTTGACCACCTCCCTAATTTCTCTACCTCCCTTCAAACTCTAAAAGTTACAATACTCTTTAAAATGATCGATTTCATAATAGCATATATACATATTTCACATAATTAATAATTGAAGTTTAATAATTTATTAAGTATGTCAACAAAATTCAATAACTCAAAATCCACGTTATTTATGATAAAAGAAGTCGTCAATTCAAATCTCTTCGTCTTCAATCATCATATTGTTGAATTATAGTATTAATTATTTGAGTGTTTGTGGAATATTTAAAACGACTTTCTAAATTTATTCGAAGATCCTATATGATAATGCGAAACAGTACTCTTCGGATCTTGAAGATAGAAGGTAATGATTAAAACAGTTAAAAAGAATAGATTTGTACTACCTATATGAACAAAGTGCATGTTCCATTTTGAATCATACGAACTTCACAGTTAAACTTAAAAGCAAGATGAACCTCGTCCAAAACCTAGATCACGAGCGTTTCTGAAGTTTGAAGGGGTCAAACCTTATGGCATTGACCAATAAGACAGTGACTAAAATGTCTATTTTTTTAAGCATATATGCATTATTTATATAGTCATAAGGTGTTATCATTTGAAAGGCTAAGCGGATATAAAATATTGCAACATGTTATAACCGATACCCGTTCAAACATTATTTATCTGATTATTAATTTATAATAGAAGATTAATTTCGTCAAATTACAATTAATTAAGCCATAAATTAACAATACTAGGATCTTCATTTAAATTAACAAATCAAATTAGTACATAATATTTAAATATAGATTAAAGGATAATAATTAAATAAAAAAGTTATATGAACGTAAGAAAATAATTACGGTTTATAAACACATAAACACAATCCTAATCAATTTACATAATACAATTTTGACTGACCCATAGCAAGCCAAGTAACACTAACATTTTTAATTATAAGAAATCCAATGATAATTTAAACAAAGTTAATAATAATAAAAAATCACCCACCTCTATCAGCCGGGTAAAACTGTAAAAAAGTAAAAAAAAAAAAAAAATTTACTGTTTGAAAGCCGGTTTCAGGCTTCGGTTTTTCTGAGAAGGTAACCGGGTAAAGGACTGGCACGTGGCGAACGTAGAGGGGGCTCATTCATCTTGTTGCCGTAACTATCGTAGTAAATTGCACCCGAGAAATCCAACGGCTGACATCTGTCGCCCATCAAGATTCCCTTCTGCCATACGCCACCGTGGCCCCACTGATCTTCCTCCTCCTCCGCACGTTCATCTCTCCGGCCGGTTTTTTTCTTGTGAATCAAAGTCTTAGCCGATTGGCTGATCGGCTTCAACTTGTTCATCGGCCGTGCCAACGGCGATCTCGGACTCGGGTGACCCGGATGATCGTGGGTTGGCTTCAACTTAAGTATCTTAGTTACTTGGCTGGCTTTTTTGGCGCAGAGAACAGCCAGAGCTGTGACGGACCGGAGTAGACCGGCGGTTGAGCTCTTGGCTGGAGCAGGACGTTCCGGCGTGGAGAAGACCATGATTAATTTAGAGGGAATTGGGGGGCGTGAAGTGTGAATTCAAGTTTTTGGAGGTTATATTTATAAAGGGAAGGATTTGAAAAATTCCAAAAAATAAAAAATAAAAAGAAAATTTAAATTAGTTGACCGGTAAAAGAGCGGGCAGTTGAGATGGAAGTCTTTGGATTTGACTATCCATGGTGGACTGTATCTGTATTATGATTTAATTTAATTTACATTGTTGAAATACGATTTGATTTCTTCAAACCAATTTGTATAAACGCCATGTGATTTTTGGTTTTGGAAATGCCTTATAAATGAGTATTTATAATTTATTATTTTTAATTGATTATTTCGTATGGTGCACGTTCATCATCTCTTTTTTTGCGGTATAGATGCGATCAATGACAATTCGACAATTCATAAAATCTGCATGATTCGTGAGACACAATCGAAATCGATGGTGAAATTGACATATGATATAAGATCCATGTGTGTGATGTGACTTTGTTTTCAAGTTGGTCAGATGTATTTGTATGCTCAAACTTGAAGAGGATCGGAGTATTAAGAATAAATATCCATTATTATATTTAGTATTTCAATATTAGTATATATTTAGGATATTGGTGGGATATTATATAGAACTTGATATTTATATGCAATATATATATTTATAAAAAATTTAATAGAAAATAAGATGTTCTCAAATATATCATGATATAAGGCAATGATTTCTCAAAATTTAATATGACATCGTAACTCATAAACTCAAGCGGATATTCAGCTCAATAAAAATAAAACTAACATTTGATTTAAGATTGGTAAACTCAAAACAAACATCATGATCTTGATGGTTGCGTCAAAGATCCAACTATCATTCCACATTAGAGAAGTGAAGAAATGTCCTAACCTTTATAAAATATTTAGACCATTACTCTCATTGTCAATTAATTTTAGACTGCACTTTCTAATAGTCAATTTAATCCTGCATATGTCGATTGTAAATTTAAATTTTTAGATTTGATAAATTTTAACAATCAAATATTGATCTAACTTGATCCATTATAATTACGTATTAAATCATTAATTTTAAAAAAAATTGTATTAGATGAACTATTTTCGCAAAATAATTAAATATATAGATAAATTTTAAAATATTGTATTTATAGTCATCACTACATTTTATAACAAATATTATATTACTATATTATAAGACAATATTCATTAACCCAATAATTATATTTGTTAAAAAAAAAAATTAAGTGATTATATTTATAATTATATTTTAGATTAGATTAGTTTGGTAAATGTTTGCGAAAATGAAAAAAGTGATAGCAAATCATTAATTGCCACGTGTAGATGTAAAAAGATGGGCTGAGAAATGTCAACAAATTGGGCTAGTAGCTCCCACTTCGGCCCATTTGGTCATAATTATTTAATTATATTTAATGAGAAACGTTGTGGTCATAATTTAAAGGGAGGCAGTTGCAAATACATATATTATCTCAGTCTTAATCATATAATAAACCCATACAATTATATAATCCATTAAAGTTTCATATTATCTCACTAAAATAGCATATAGATTAAGTAGTATAATTGTTAATTAATATTAATAATACCAACATGGTATGTGATGTGATGCGATGTTGATTTAATTTTGTTAAAATTTTTTTTGGGTTTAGAGTATTAAAATAATTAGGTCCTTATTAATGTTGTTTTTATATTCATATCAACAAATTATTTGTTTTACACTTAAATATATTTCAAATAATTCTTGTATTACGACATTTTTGTAAGGAATTATAAGCAACTTCTCGGGGTGCTTGGATTTGAAGGAGAAGAAGAGGAGAGTATGAGAAGAAGCTCGAAACCATCACTTCAATACATTTCCTTAATATGAATTTGAGAAAAATGATTATGATTTTCAGGATTGAACTTGTGGACGTGGTGGCGAATTGGATTACCTGATCCAAACAATGAAACCTAGCGAGAAATATAAATTCATTATAAACGTAGTCAGATTCTTAAATATTTGCATTTATATAATAATTGTTAATACGTTTTAATTATATAATAATTAAAGATAAAGACTAAAATTTATGACTTCTAGTCCTTCGACATGCACTATTGCCAAGCCATTATCTACGTTGGCTATTCTATTTAGACTTAAAAAAAAGTTGTTATTTGGATATTTCTAGGAATTATGAGTGAAAAGTGAAAAAAAAAAACAGTTAGGCTATATATATATACATACATATATATATGTATATATATATATCTTACGAAGAAATGTGGTAAACAATTACTCTTCAATAAATCACTCGTTTATACTTTGTTAAGAGCAATATCACAGATAAATCTCGAACTTGTAATCTTAAGTGACCATACATTAAGAACCCAAACTTTCAATCAACTGTGCTATCTCTTCGAACTCTAATTTAACTAATTATATATAAATATATACCCACATACTTGAACTTTGAAGCTAAAAAAAATGTTTTAACAGACTTATTAAATTAAATGTCAACACAATGTAATCAAAATTAATAGTGAATAATGATGAAAAGAAAAAGGAAAAAGTGGAGTTGTGTTATGACAGTTCATTAATTCCTTTAAAAAGCATGTTAATAATTGTGGAATTCAATATTAATAGAGAGTAAGCTATCTTAAGAATTAAATACCTATTTTTAAAAATCAAAGCATGCAATGCCTCTCTTTGGAAACTTAGTGGATTTAATTTAATTTAATTACATTAATTTCTCTTTGATTAGCCAATGTGTTAATAATTTCTACAATTAATGGTATATGGTCCTTAATCTATCTCTTCAATAATTTAGGAAATATTTAACCATTATCTATACAATAATGTTTGGATACCCACTCCTACAAAAAGAAACTTTAATTAGATATAAATTTAAACAAATGATTTAATGTTTCATTAAATATTTGAAATACAAAGATGTCCACTACTACAATAGTTTAGCTTAAAGATTAGTAAAAGTTTAATCCACATAAACATGTGTTTAATTAATGATCCACCTAAACTAAATTTAAATACCCATTTTATATATACAATTATTATTAAACTTAATGGAACACTTGAAAATGGTAATCAAGAGCTAAATAATAGCTTTAAAGACTTACTTAGGTGGGGTGTTTGTTTGAGATTGTATGAAGTGTTTATTTTGAGTGCTTAGGTATGAGAAGTTATTAAGAGTGTTTAAAAATTTTTGTTTTTGTAACAACTCGTTTGTTTGATAGTTTTAGTGGAGTGTTTGTTTCATGGTTTTGGAAAAAGATTTGTATATGGCTGTTTGTTTGTGTGGTGGTTTTGTTGTTGGTTTCGAGGTAATTGCTTGTTTATAAGGTGGTTTTGGTAGAGTGGTGTGATAAAAAATTTGGAACACTTATTTCGTGGGTTTATGAAGCACTTATTAGGAGTACATAGACTTATTTTGAGGATTTATGGAGCACTTATTTGAGCACTTTAAGTGCTTCATTTTTTGGCTTCCCAAACGAGTATTTGATAAAACCTAACACCTCAAACTTAATTAAAACTCATAAACAAACACCTCCTCAAAGTCTTATATATATATATATATATATTTTTTTTTTTAATTTTGAATTTAGACATTGTGATTCAACATAAAAATAAAAATTCACAATTTTTTTTACATCATATTTATTTTATTTTTACATCATCTTAATTGTTTTGAAAATATAATAGAATCCAATGTGATTAGTTTTAATGACCTTTTTATTTTCCTCTACCATTTAATTGGAAAGTTATCACATGAACAATCCATATATATATATATATATATATTTTTTTTTTTTTCTTTTAAAGTCAACTCTTTTGGTAACCGTTTGAAAAATATTTCTACAAATATATTTAATAAATATGATGACTATTACAACTAACCTCAATTAATTAATAATTAATAATTTTCCTCTAAATGATGTATTTCTCACTCCTTGTTTCCCGCGACGTGCCGTGTCTTCACTGCCATTTCCTCCATTTATTTATTAACTACAACAACTAATTAATTATCTCTCCTTTTATAATTAATTTCAATTTCATGCAAATCAAATAATAATAATAATGCAAATCAACCCTCCAATAATAATTTGATGAATATGAAACAAAATCAAATGCATAATTCCGTTCAAATAAAAGTGTCATCTAATTTAGCTATGTAAATAACTCAATTAATCATCTATGAGAAAAACAAATGTATACACAAACAAACATACGATGTTTTTTTTTTGAAGTTATTTCTGTTCTTTTTCTATTTGATGAAGAATGGATGAACAAAGATGATTACAACATGAATACATATAATATATATAATAAAGATTGGAAATTTCTCAAAAAAAACAAAAAAACCTCTCTTAATCTCAATGGTGCAAAGGGTTTGGACCAGTTGGGACGAGTCGTTTTTCGACGCCATACCGTGGATCAATCTCCCGATTATTTTCGTGGTGGCGGTGACGGTGGTGGCGGTGGTGATGACGGTCGAGAAAGGCGGCGAAATCGAACTTGTTGCTCGGCAAAAGCTTTCTAGTATGAGAAAAGGAGGGATTTGTTGGAATAATAATGGTATGGTGAAGAGAAAGTCCATGAAGGAAGATGGCAAAGCAAGAGAGAAGGATGAGAAGAGAAATGAATTTGCAGAGGTTTAAAGGCATAATGATTGAGCAAGAAGGGAAAGGACTGCATGGAGTTGGAAGAAAAAGAAAGAGAATTAAGAATTAAAAAAAAAAAGAAAAAGAAAAAGAAAAAAGAAAGAGTTTTTAAAAGTTTTGAGAGGTTTGAAATTAAATGGAAAATTTAGTAAAATAAAATAATAATATATTTGTGGTTGAAGCTTGACAATGGATAGTATTTCTTGCTTACAAAAGAAGAGAGAGAGAGAGAGAGAGAAAAGGGAGACAAAACCTGTGGAAAATTCTTCCTTTGCGTTAAAGAAACTAAGTATCATTTAAAGCAGCTTCTCAAACTTTTTATTTTATATTCAACATGTTACTATTGTCCCACGTTCGATACTCTGATACTATATTAGAAATTTGATAGTGCAAACATTTATCTCAAAACCAATTGACTATGAGAGGAGCAGCCCACCCTATCTATAAACATGTTGAAGAATTCCCACCTTTCCAATGCGTAGAACATTTGCCACAATGTGAGTATCTTCAACAATGTCCAACATGTCCTCTCAAGATGACACCATTTAGGGAAAGTCATCTCGATCAACTAGATCCGAATTTGTGAACTGAAATAATACCTGCTTTGGCTCACTCGCTTGGGTCTGATCCAACTCTTTGAAATAATGAAATGCCCGCTTAAGTATTTTGCCGGCTTAGGTTTGTGTTCTCGGAATATTTGGCCGTCTAATAACCTGGAGCTCTGATACAATGTTTTGAGATGAATGTCCACACTATCTAGTTTCTAATAATATAAAATAATACTCAAATCATTTCATTTTAAGATAGATGTCCATACTATCTAATCAATTCTTCTTTCTTCTTCTTCTTCTTCTTTTTTTTTTTTTTTTTTTTTAACAACATCCAATTCACTTACAATAGTCATAAAATAATTGGTAAGAAATTAATTAACATATAGTATTAACATTTAAATATAAACTTTTGTGAAGTTAGGTTAATAAGAAGAATGATTTAACGACAAAAATGTATAATCAGTAATCAAAAGGTCATGAATTTGAGCGTTAAATTCAAGAACTTAGAGTTCACATTTTTATGGTTTAAAATTATACTCTTGAGCTTTTATTTTTTTAATATATTTTTTTTTCTATTATTTGAAAAGTTTGTATGATTACATTTTGATGTTTGATTCATTAAAGGAGGCAGCAAAACATGCCTAATTAATTTGAATTAGGAATAAAGAGGGAAATGAAAAATAAATAAATAAAAAAATAAAAAATAAAAGAAATTAGGGAAAAAAAGATAGCTGACTTTTAATTTTTATCAAACTTTACAAGCAAAGTGGGCGTTGCCCATTTTGCAGCTTTCAAGGTCCAATTGTCGACAACTCATACTATATTATTAATTATTAAATATTAATTAACTATTTTTAAAAATAAATATAAATAAATAAAAATGCAAGTCGTGATTTGCCATCTACCTTATAATATATATTCAAGTTCACATGATTTTTTTTGTTTGACTTGTTTTCTTTTTTTTCTTTTCTTTTCTTTTTTTTATTTGTTATTTTTTATCTTTTTTAAATAAGGAATTACCAATTTAATAGGTAATTCGCTTGCACGCCTATAAATAATCCATAGGTTTTTTTTTTTAAATAAAAAAAAAACCCCCTTGCTTTCTTGCACTCCCCCACTCTAGGGTAAAAAAAAAAATAATAAATAAATATATATATATATATATATATATATATATATATTCTTGTAGGATGTAATTTGAAGAAAATAAATGGTGAAAAAGGTAGGGTCAAATCAAAAAAATGGAACATCAATCTAAAGATAGATCAATGAATAAGATATCAATTATGATATAAATAGGTCAATAAATAAGATACCAATTATAATTCATAATTTGGATGTTTAATCTCACATCTCATGTTGTTGTATTAAAAAAGAACAACAAAATTTAATATCACATTTTGTTTTAATTATTAAAAAAAAAAACAAGTTCATAAATAGTATTTTTGATTTTTTTTTTAATATATAGTTTTTTTCAAAGGAAATAACTTAAGATTATAAATGTTTCCATACAACAAAGAAATCAAAAGAAAACAATCATAATAATAAATAATAATATAAATACAAATTATTTATTAAACAACTACATGAATAGTTTTTTTTTTTTTTTTTTTTTTAATTTTTAAATGGCCAACTAAAAGTATAAGATATAAGAAGGGGCTTCACAAATTTGGCATTAGACAAAAGTTTTCGTAACTTTATTCTTTATTTCACTCAATTTTCTTATAAACTCTAAGATCTTCGCATTACTTAAAATTAATTTCCTATCAGTTCTCTTAACACTCAAATGTTATAAGGTTAGACAGTATATTCTGTGACATTAGTTCACGTGCACCTAAGTTGGAGCTGACAGTCACGAATATTAGAAAAAAAAAAAAAAAATCAATAAAGATCTGATATAGTTGAGTGTGCAAAGCCAAGTTCCCAAACAATCTTTCTTTTTGTTGAAAAGTAAGGAGAAACCACTTTGTCGGCTATGCCCTTAATCTTAATTAGTTCACCATAATGTGAATGTGAATGTGAATGGGGGAGACAATTCCTATGCACAATTCCTCATGGCTTCTGCCTTTCCTACTACTCCTTTTTCCTTTTCATCTTTTCTACTTAACCCCCCACCAACATTGTTCCTACCACTTCCCTACATACCTGAAAAATCGAGCAACTTTCATCTTCGTAACAACTACCCGTAATAACAAACTTGCAAAATGTATCTATTTATCGTCCTTAACACCTAGTCTACTTGGTAATTACTTGGAGTCTCCAAAATATATTATTTTTAAGATTACAAGTTCAAAGTTAAAGTATCCCACGATTTCTAGTAGAGCGAAATCAACTAAATAAATAAAAAGTAAATGTTTATCAAAAGGAGATTCTTTTTTTTCACTGACCTTGCTTCACAAGCTATTCCTTTCATAGATATTAACGATCCCACCTTGAAAAAGTGGAAAGTCGTTCAAGAAATTATAAGATAAGTGGGCTACTGTCCACACTATCTAATATGGTATGAGTGTGCCACATATTAAAAAGATGTAGCATGTTAATTGCAATATAGTTTAATTAAGAATCCATATTTATATGATATTGTCCATTTTGTCTCATAACTTTGTTCTTTGTTTCATTCAAAAGACCTCATATCAATGAAGATGGTTGTCATCAGTTAAATATCCATGATCTTCTCATTTTCTAACCAATGTGGGATACTTTGTTTGCATCCCAACGTTGTAGGATATGTTTGGAGTAGCGGGATAGAAAAGGAAAGGAAGTGATTCCTTT
>JBBMEG010000009.1:11735615-11766280 GCA_037832605.1 Cyclanthera cordifolia | reverse complement strand
GCATTGGACCACGCGCCAACTGACCATAACCCTTCCCAACTCACCCTACCCACCACTCCAAAATGCCCTTTAAGTGTTATAATAGTTTAGCTTAAATTTTAAATATAAAAATTTAATTAAATGTTAACTTGCCTAATTGGATTAAAATGTGTTTAGGTTAACTAAATACATTTTGGGTGAAGATTAATTAAAAAATCACTAACTAATTAAGAAATTAGTTGCAATTAGTTTTATAACTAACTAGGTGTATCCATGTTTATTAAATCATTGTAATCCTTTTGTTTGAATTATATAAATATGACTTTTGTTCATTAATTTCAAATAACGTTTTTCGTGATTTACACAATTGAAAATAAAATAGAGAGTGTACGGTTAATTGAGGGGTATTTGAGTAAATATCTAAAGTAAGAGAAAGAAACCTAAAATTTAAGGATTTCATTCATTCCCCCTTGCACAAAACAAATAGACGAATCTGTTTCTATTTATTTCTCAAAACAAATAGAAACGGTGGTAAATTTTATTTCCTCGATTTAATTGATGTATTGTTTCACTTGTGATATTCTTCTAATAATATTGTCTCATATAAACCAACAACTCCGGCGACGTGGATGTAACCTTACAGTTGAACCACGTAAAATTGGCCGGTCATTGTTCTCCCTCTCTATCGTACTTATAGTTTGATAATTGATGTTTAATGATACTGCCAACATTTTTATGATTTGAAAAATTCTACAATTTAGTCTTCGTGATTTTAAAAATTAGAATTTAGTCCAAACATTTGATAAAATATAAAAAGTAGTCCATCGTTCGTAACTGTAGGTGAATAAAATATGTAGAAGTTAGTTATTTTTGTTTTTAATGACGAGAGTGTGTGGTAAGTAATTAATTGAAAAAAACATAATTCATACATCACATTTACCTACTTAATTCACCTACGATTTACTAATAATATTGACTATTTTTTAGATTTTATCAAACCATATGTACTAAATTATATTTCATCAAACCATATGTACTAAATCCTATATTTTTTCAAAGCCTATGAATTAAATTTTGTATTTCTCCAAACTATATAGACTAAACTATAATTTTCATCGAACTATAAAAACTAAATTTATAATTTGCACCATATTTAATATGATGTATGACTAGAATGACATGACACTAATATAATGTTTAGAAAATTATTAGTTAAAGCTCTTCTATTTTAAATGTTATTGAGTTGTTAAAATGAACATGTCCCAATAGTGGTTCAAATTATCAAACCTCATGTATTAAAAAAAACATTAAAACAACACACAAATATTTAATATGCGCGTAAGCTGAATCAAACACTTAATGATTATCAAACACTAAATCTTTAACTCACAAACATGAAATTGACTATAAGTTCATTTGAGTGGTTGAATTAAACCAAAAAAAACAAAAAAAAAAACAAAACATAAATAGCATTAAACATCAAGTAAACCAATTCAATATCATGTACGATCTGATCTTTAGAATCAATATTTTGATCGATTGTAAATTTTAAGAGTATTACTTAAATTATAATTTTAAATACTAATTTTAAATACTTTTAACATCTCAAAAAAAATATACGGATAAATTGAGAAAAGATTTAATGATATAGAAAGATGGAAAATAAATAAATGGGCTAGAAAAAAACGAAGGCCCATTAAAGAAGAAAGCCCAAACCAATTGGGTGGTGAAAATAGAATAAGAATTTGACCGAAGAACCAATTCTCGAATGCCACGACGCTCAACGATCTCTTTCAATGGCACAATATCTCAAACATTTGGAACAAGTAAAAGACGACCAATAAAATAAACAAATAAATAAATACAACGACACGCATATATTTATTAAATTCACAATTAAAAATAAAAAAGAATCCAAAGTTCTCACTTCGTAACGCGCCAATGCGCCGCGTGAATGCGCTATTCTCCCTTCAACCAATCAGCGCTAAAAGTGGCAACGCCAACGGGTCCCACGTGATCCAACTTATTCATTCCGTTGCTCTTTATTCACGCGCATTGTTGGCGCGTGTCTCACGCGCTGGTGCCTCATTTGCCCTAATCTCCTGCGAGTGAGATCTTTCTCTCTTATCCTGAAGAACCACAATGACCTCTGATAAAAATGCATCAACAACATTGCTTTTTCCTCCACCACCTTCATCGCCTTATTCGATTCCGATCTGTTTCAAATCGGTGGAGTCGCCGCCGTCATATTCCGGTTTCGCTTTTTTAATTTATCCGTTCACTTCTCCGACGCCGTGAGTTTCGATCTCCTTCCTTTTTATTTGTTTTTTTTTTTTTGTTCTTTTAGAAATTGTTTCTGTTTTTTAATTTCCGCTGCTAGGGTTTGGTTTTCATCTGATTTTTGTCTGTGTTGCATGTATTGCAGTCTTGAACGTTCGGTATGGAGTCGATGGACATAGTTGGAAAGTCTAAAGAGGACGCCTCGCTTCCCAAGGGTACTTGTAATTTCTGCGGGTTTTTTTTGGTGTTTTCGTGTGATTTTTTTGGGAGTATTTGCCCCCATGGTGCAGTGAATTTGATGTTATGATTCGTGGACTAATTTGGTGTTTAATCATTTAATTAATTAATAATAATAATAATTATTATTATTATATATTTTTTAATTTTTAAAACAATAATTTGAATTTGGGGAGCCTTTGTTGAAGAATTATTGAATCGTGGGTTGAATTCGGTGTCTGGAAATTTTATATTTTGTGACTTGAACTATTTATTATTTCAACTGGAGAGGATGATATTTATTTTTTATTGGAATTTTTTTTTGCTCAAATGGCGCGGCAATTTTTTGGTGGGAAATTGAAACTTGCTAATAGTTTAGAGTTCACGGGAGGAAAGCCCTTAGCTTGATATTTTTTTTTGGTTTTCAGTCTTTCTGTGAGGTTTAATTGAGTGACTAGTATTCTGTATGCCATACCTTAATCTGGATGTCTGAGTTTCAGTTCACCAGTGTTCCCTGGGACATGTTCACGTTCTGTAAGCGTAGACAGATTAGAAGAACGACATCTTTCAAAAGAAAGAGTAGCTTTTGTGGACGTTTTTGTCACTCAAATGTTAAGAGTTTCTCTAGTCTCATCTTTTATACATATTTTTGTTCTCATTACAAGCTAATTAATTAACCCAGCCACTGACTTGCCGAGCGACACATTAGATGTCTTTGTTTTTTCTATTATTTACATAAGATGAGAGATTTTTCACAGTTGGCTTATCCTTTGTTCTGCAATCTCATCTTACTTCGAGACTCTTCCCATTCCTTCCTCATATTCTGCTTCCTCTGAGCTGGTTTTGTCATGCGGTTCTTTTCATCTTTCAAGCTTGATGATTTTCTTATGAAAGAGTAGTTGTTGTGAACATTCTGTTCCTCAAGTGTTAAAGTTCCTTTACTCGGTATCCTTTTTCTTTCAATTCTTTTAGCCTACAAAAATTGGTTAAAACTTTCATATGATATATTTTGTGGACTATAAATATGGCTTCTTCATACAAACCAAGTAGTTGAAGACCACTAAATCGCTTGGTTCTAACTTTCATTTTTTAGCTTAGAAAATTTGTTTTATTTTATATTATTATGTTAACACGGGAGATCCAAACCTCTAACCTCTAGTAGGGGTTATAATGTTTTTATCAATTAATTTATAGGCTCCTAGAGCCCGAGCAATATGTGCTTTTCTTTCTAAACCATAATTTATGAATTCACATGTAGTTTATTTTAGTTAATTTATTTGTTAAATTTTTTCCCTTGTCAGCAACTATGACTAAAATTATCAAAGAAATGTTGCCCCCTGATGTTAGGGTTGCAAGAGATGCCCAAGATCTTCTGATTGAGTGTTGTGTAGGTGAGATCATCTTGCTTTGCCATTTTCTTTGTATATTTTACATTTAATCTGTTAGTACTTGGTGTTGGTTACTTTTAATGGACGTTTATACGGTTGTTACTTTTCCTACAACAATGACTGTGGTTGTCTTTGGAACACTGCCTTTTGTTGTACTATTTATTATTTAGTTGTTTTTTTCATTGCTTCTCACAACTGCTTTATATAGTTAAGAATTGCACTCACTTTATTTTGGCGTTCTTGCAGAGTTCATAAACCTTGTATCGTCTGAATCTAATGAAGTTTGTAGCAAAGAAGATAAAAGAACAATTGCACCTGAGCACGTGCTCAAGGCTCTTGAGGTAAATGTACTAACCAAGTTTCCTTCATATTCTGTATAATATAGGCTTATTTGTGTTACTTGTGGTACTATATTTTTTGTAATGCATGGTGCCCTTTTCTTACTTGTGGTACAATTGCACCATGGACCATGAAATTCAGATTTTCCAACCTGTAGGAGTTTAGTTCACAATTACTTTATATAGTTATACGAGTACAGTACAAAATCTCAAAATAAATGAATGGTCTTTAGTGGAATTATAATTTCAATTCCCTATCTATGCTCCATGTCTGTTAATTGATCTGCCTTGACCATTTTGATCATGGAATCATTTAAACATCATTTTTATTCATTGCTCTTACCGTTCAATCTAAATCTACAAATAATTTTAGCTTGTAATTTATTTTGAATGTACTCTGCCTTCTTATATAGTTGACGTTTGGATCAAGCTTTAAGAAGTTCCCGCAGAATATCTTACTTTCCTCCTATCACAATATATGTTAACAATCTCATTTAGAGTTGGTTGCACATAAGAGCACTAGTATAGTGGTGAAATCCGTCTTTTTTCAGATGGAGTAGCATCTATGAATCGTGTACCTAAGTTTTTCATTCTCTTGTTCGAAGTAGATTGATTTGCTTCTTTTTTTTGGTTCTATTTTATGCCTGATCCTGGACTGACACGTATGATTATATGTATGATCAGGTGCTTGGTTTTAGTGAATACATCGAGGAAGTTTATGCTGCATATGAACATCATCGGCTTGAAACTGTGGTAATGCTTCATTATAGAAATTTTCTGTGGGGTCTAGATAAAAAGTAAAGATCTAGGTAATCAGTACCTATTGCAATATATATTCCTTAAAGATAATTCTTGTCCATCATTCTCATAACTAGGATATTTGATCATAATTTTAGTTATGTCATAAATATGAGTGTGTCTCAAGATAACTAGAAGCTCTGACATTTTTCTTTTCTCTCTATTGAGAAAATTTACCAGCAAGACTCATTGAAAGGTGGAAAGTGGAGCAATGGAGCCGAGATGACCGAAGAAGAAGCTTTGGCTGAGCAGCAAAGAATGTTTGCAGAGGCACGTGCAAGAATGAATGGAAGTAACACTGCTCCAAAGCAATCGGAGCCCGAGCAAAGTTTAGAGAGCTAATTTAGGATATTTATTTTCTTCAACCGTAGGCAAGATTCCTTGACCCTTCCATTTGTGCTTCAAATATGCCTCGTTGCATATGTACAAAAAAAGAAATGATTAACACCCTAGCTACTGCGCCTGTGAAGATGCATTGTAATATATATCCATTTCTGCGGATCCATGTCTAGTTAATACAAGTAGTGACTGTTTAAAAATCTCTCTCATTCTCGTTATCTCTCCAAATATACTATCTGGTAGACACGTTTATCTCCTTACAGCTTTTTTTTATTAGTATTAACTTTCAGAAACCGGCTTTGTCTTGGCTTTTTTGATATGCTGATGACCTTAATTGAATAATCTGGATTTCTTGATTAAGCCGTTCGATTTGTTGGAATCTTATTCTTGAATTACATTTGTGTCAAGTTTGTTAAAACGTACCCCAAAATGAAATCTTATTGTAATAATAGACATTATCTTTGGATGAATCAGATCTCGAAATGATTATAAGATCTTTTTGCTGGACAAATAAACTGTGTAGACTGCCCAACATAGGTTTAAGAGTTTGCTCAGTGACCCCCCCACCCACAAGCTTTGTGTCTCTAAACATTGTTTGATTTGGTTTTTGTTAGATTGTATAATGTGAACAGCTATGGCTTATATTTAGAGCGGCTTTTAATGTCATTGTTTCAATTCAAGTCAACCAAATGCTAATTTCACAATAAAGTAACTCTGGTACTGCCTCTTTTACTTGTTTTTATATTTTTTAATTTGAAATTTATCTCTCTTATGTCTCCCCATATCAGTTGGTGGGTCAGTGTATGTTTCTTTTGTCAGGATTCTCTTGCAGCACATCAATGAACCTTGAAACTAAGAATTCAATGATGGGAGCCCCACACAGCAAATAAAAGGTAAGAAACCACATTCATTCTCTCTATTATACACTGACCAAGTTTCTCTCCTACCAACCAACCTTCTAAAGAATCTACCTTCCTTCCCCCTGGGTTCTCATCTGCAGGCAGTATGGCTCTAGAATCCTCATCTAGAAGGCACTTCCATTGGACAAGGAAGGTTAGTAACGAAGATGAAGACGATTCCACCTTCAAATCCTCAGAATCCGCAGCAGAAGGAAAGGAGGAGAATGCGAAGACCATTTCCCAGGAATCACAGGACCGGCAGCAGGTTCCAGCACAATTGTCAAAGAGGAAACTGCAGCAGCTTGCTGTCTCTAGGTTCCGGTCAGTTCTCACCGCCCTTGGCCGCAACCGTAACCAACAGCTCGGTCTTCGTTCTCGAGTGGTTGGAACGCTGTTCGGTTTTCGCCGAGGGCATGTACATTTTGCATTCCAGAGAGACCCCAATTCACATCCAGCTTTCTTGATTGAGCTTGCTACTCCAATCAGTGGTCTGGTGAAGGAAATGGCATCTGGACTGGTTCGAATTGCGCTGGAGTGCGATAAAGAGAAAGAGGAGAACAAGAAATCAGGAGGGAGGAGGCTGCTTGAAGAGCCTGTTTGGAGGGCATTTTGCAATGGGAAGAAATGTGGTTTTGCTTCAAGTAGAGAATGTGGACCTAAGGAGTGGAAGATCTTGAAGGCCGTGGAGCCAATTTCCATGGGCGCTGGTGTGTTACCTGTGAATGAAGGCGCCGAGGCCGAGGGCAGTGGTAGCAGTATAGGAGAAGGGGTATCAGATGGTGAAATCATGTACATGAGAGCAAAGTTTGAGAGAATTGTAGGCTCAAGGGATTCTGAAGCTTTCTACATGATGAACCCAGACAGTAATGGAGCACCTGAGCTCAGTATCTATTTGCTAAGAGTATAAAGTTGAGCAACCATGGAAGGATTTGATCTGAGTAACTCAAGTTCATTCATATCAGCAGCTTCAAACTCCAAGTGTTGTATTTTCTCTTCTTTTTTTTGATGTACTGTGCTTTGTATTATTGCCATTTTAGGGTTTTTTTCTTTCTTTCCTTTTTCTTTTTGTTGGGTATGAGGGGATACATTACTAGATGATGGTGGGTTGGGGAGATGAAGTTGTACATGTATAATTTCTGTTTAATTTCATGATTAATTACAATACAACCTTTGAAAATTTTGTTCAATTTTACCCAGAATGTTACTCATTTTTTACTGGGTAAATCTCCATTTTTGAATCTCAAAGGGTAAAAAAATACACATTCTTCAGTACCAGCAGAGGCTGTGTATTGTCCTGTCCAGTCTATGATATCATCAAATATGTAAATATTGTTTGGCCATGTGATGTGATGATGTACTCAAATTATTAGTTGGCTTCACTTTTATTTATGATTCTGTTCATATTTTAAAGATTGCTTCTTTAACCTACTTTTTTTTTTTCTTACCATTGTTTTTTTTAGTACAAATTGAGGGAGAGAGACCACAAATCTTACCTCGAGAGCACAACTGCTCTCTAGTAAATAAGAGGTAAATACCGATATTTAGAATCAAACTCGTAATCATGATGTTAAACTCGTTAACAACCAAACAATGAAGTCAACACACTACCAACCCTTCAGTTAACCATTGTTTTCTTATACAAAAGATAACAAAACTTATCCAAAACATGGTGATCATATTTACATATGCTTCAAAATAGATATAATTCTTTTAAACAACAATTTCCAAAAAGGAAAAAGAAATCCAACTAAACTATCTCTAAAAATATGTGGTTTCAAACAATGAATGAAAATTTAAGGTTTTCTGGCCAAATTTGGATCATCTTCTTTGTTAATAGCTATAATCATCATATGATTACAAGGATCTATTCTCTCTCTACCTTGAAAGAAGCCAATGATCAGAGTTCTATGTATTTTACTTAAACTTTTCTTTTTTCCTCCTTCCAACAGTATTCTTTCTTTTACTTTTGGTCTTAAAGTGAAGAGGATTCAATCATTACCTTGGCTCATAGTTGCCTCTAAAATGATCCCAAGAGAATTTTTTACAAGAACCAAATCATGGAAGTCATAAAAAGCAATATGTTTAAATTAAAAAAAAAAAAAAGTTTAAAATCCTCTTACTGACAGCACAGCTGAGTCTTTTTTTCCTTTCATTTCTTGACTGCTTTACTTTTCTTTTTCTTTTTTTCCACTTTGGAACTTGGTTCTTTTGAATGACTAAACTCTTCATAGTTTTACATATATTTTGAGTATTCTTTGTATCCCTAATTCTAGGACATTTTCTTGTATAAGAAACAAAAACTCATATCAAATTTAGTGCGACCGGAAGGGTTGAAAAGAGAAGGGATCTATTTCTGTTGTTCGGTCATCAATTTTTGCTATATATCAATCACTAATTTATTCTTACTTTTCTTCATTTATCCATTCTGTTTCTTTCCTTGTCTATATAAAATTAATTTTTAAGTAAGACGACCATGGTATAAGGTAATTCTCTTCCATAATTTTGAAAAACTTCTCCTTTCCATAGTGAACTATAACAAAGTTACTTGTTTACCCCAATAAAAAATGGAAATGGTTTGCTTTAAGATGGTCAATTTGGACAAAGGAAAAAGTGTGGAGCTTCTGCCTACCACTTTTCCTAGTTTCAAGGCTTTCTCTCTCTGCCTTTTGTTACTTTATTCATTGGAGGGAGAGGAGAGCATGGAGAGGGTTTGGCGCATAGATGGGTCAAAATCAAATTCTAAAGATTATCTCTCAAAGGAAAGGAAAACCCACTCTCAGTTTGTATCATTGCTTATCATTTTTCTAAGTGTTAGTGGCTGTTCATAATCAACGGCCACTATGTTCTAGTGCAATTTAAAAAAATAATAATAATAATAATAAGTTTATAGTTAGATGACTTGTTTTCTTTGCTCTTAAAGGTGTTTGAAGTAAGGAGAATATGAATCGTCAGGTACAATAATTTTTTTATCCATGTTTAGGTTATCGATAGTCATTCTGTCGTATAATCAATATCTATTTTCACGATCACTACTCATTCAACCTTATAATCTCATTCTAATAACCACTTTTCAATCTCTTCACCACTATTTTGTTCTCTCATAATCAATTTATGGAATCTATGGGGTATTTGTTTCACGGTATTAACGAGTTATTAAAAATAAAGTTTTGCAACTTCTCTTCAAGCAATGACATCCAATCGAATTAGTGTAATCACTCATTTCTAATCACTAAAAATAATCACTTATTTTTAACTATATCCTCAAAATAAACACTTATTTCTAATCATTCATTTTTAACCACTCTATTCTAATCCTTCAAAATAATCACTCATTTCTAACTACATTCAAATAAGTTATTGCCTACAACCACTCTACAAAAAATATCATCCAAACGAGTTATAAACTGCAATTTCTCTACAAATAACCACATCCAAACGAGCTAATAATAAAACTGAAAAGTTTTAAACGTTCAAAATAACCCTTCGTTTATAATCACTCAAAATGTTTTCTCAAAATTATTGTATGTACTCTCATACACGGTACTTTTTCTCTCGTAATCATTTCCTTTACTCCTAAGATTGATGATCATTTTCTCCTAATTCTCATCCTTAATGCTCAAAGCACTTGTTCATTGCTGTCTCTACCATACAAAACTTTTGTTGTAAACAAGGTCAAAGAAGTTAATCCAATATCAAGAAAAACTAAACCAGTTCAACTCATTGGCTGCCATCAAGTTTGCAGTTGATATCAAGCAACATTGAAAAAAGAAAAATGGCATATTGGTCTCTTACCTTTTGCCTGCCTTAGGAAATTGTGAAATTTATGAGGTGTCATCTCTAAAGATAACTACCAACATGACAGTTAGAAGCATGCCTGAGAAATATCTGTGTTATATATAAATTTTAGTTTGTTACCTTTTGTTGATATTAAGCTTTCAAATTATTCTGACTACCTGACAATAATTCATATATTTTGAAACATTCTTTTCTTTTTGCTTCTTGGATTTCTTTCTTTTACGGGTGTTTGTTTGAAAATTTGTAGAGTGTTTATTTTAAGTGTTTATGTATGAGGAGTTAGTTTGAGTGTTAAGAGATTTTGGTTTTTGTAAGAACTTGTTTGGTTGATTGTTTTAGTGGAGGGTTTATAATTAAATATTTGTTTGTTTTATGGTTTTGGAAAGGAGTTTGTATATGGTTATTTGTTTGTGTAGTGTTTTTGGTGTGCGTTTCGAGGTATTTGCTTGTTTGTATGATATTTTTAGTAGAATAGTTATAAATAAAACTTGTTTATGGGACTTTTAAAAATACTTACCAGGATTTAGAAGGATAGTTATCTGGAGTTTTATATGAGCTTCTAAGTGCTCCATTCTTAACTTTGACAAACGAACTTTTGCTAAAACTCAAAAGCTCAATCTTTTACGATAATAGTTAACAAACAACCCCTTAAAGAATTCAGATGTTAATTTGTCAAGCTTTGACTGGTATGCAACATTGACTTAGGGGTGTTTGGTATGAGTGTAAGCGAACGGTTTGGTGGGAGGGGTAATTATGGTAATCCCTCCCAAACACCATTTTTCAACCTCTTATACCAAAAAGGTTTTCTTTCACTTGCAATAGTACAAGTGTTTTTGTCACTTCCACTCCCTACTACTCTAAACTCGTCATATTAGACAAGGTTTTCTGCCGCTTCCACTCGCAATCTCTCCTAACCCTTCATACAAGACAAGATTTTATCTCTTCGAAATCTCTCGTACCAAATTAAGTTTTATTTTCTCCGATCCCTTCTAAACCTTTAAAAGCCCTTCAAACCTCTCCATTCCACTCATGCCAAACACCCCTTATAAAATTGTTGCTTACTGAAGCAACTCAGAGGATCAAGTTGGTTGGTAAGAGTAGAGTTTGATGTTGATAGCATGATTGTTAATAAGTATATCTAGTTCATCTAATAAGATAAGCTTTTACAAATTTATAGAGTTAGATTAAGGAGTATTTGGTTTAGGAAGGTGGTGTTAATCAAATGAATCATTTCAATGATATGTTAAGTTGGTGTTGTGAGGCAAAGATGCTATCAAATTTTAGCCAAGGGAGGAGATTGAGTTGTGTTTTGTCTAGTTCGTGTGCTAGATTACTTTGTGAATATATATATATATGTTGGATTATGTTAAATCACTAATCAATCCTAAATTTAATTACATCAACCAACATTATCTGTCACTACTAGTGGACTTAGAAATTTGAGAAATGACCTACAAGTGAAAATCAATTCTAATTGAGGAAGAAACGACTTGTCTCAGGACCTCCTGCTCTGACACTATTTAGTAAGGTATCAAAACTCCATGTGGGTTAATAGTCTCCCTAAATTCAGATCCAACCCAAAATGCTATAAACTAAATGGGCGATTTCGACCCCTAGCAAAAAATTAAACAAGTATTTGATCTAAAAAATTCGGATCCAACCCAAGCGAGTAAGTCAAAACGGGTATTTCGGTCCAAAAATTCAGATCTAGTCCAAGACGGCCTTTTCAATATGACGTCATCTAGAGGGCATGTTGAAGATATTCAACTTATGCATTTGTGCCATGTTGATAAGTTAAGAAGTCTTCAACATCTATATAAGATATATGAGCTACTCCCCTGACTACCGATTTGTTTTGAGATGAATATCCACACTATCTAATAATATCCTCAACCAAGATAAGAGATGAATAAATAAATGGCTAGATTAGTTGATTACACTATTCATGTCATGTATTTATAGTTTTCACTTTCCAGGCATGTTTTAATTCTCATCTTGAGTTACATTACACGTAAGGGTCCAATAGGGATAGCTCCCTTTCCGAGGAGCATTGTAGGTTGGTCATAGTTGAGAATCTCACATTAGAAAGGTGACAATACCTGACAACATTTATAAGATAAGTAGACTATTCACGATCAGTTGGTTTTGAGATGAAATTCTAAATATGATATTGGAGACCGTTAAATTGAAACAAGTATTTGATCGAAATATTAAGATCTAACGTAAGAGTGCTAATCTCAACGAGGTATCATCTTGAGGATATATGTTGAAAATCCGATACGTGAACTACTCTCGCATACACTATCTAACAGTCACCAATAGAAGCAACCATATTAACTTCACCTAGTTCTCATGTTTTCCAAACTGTGCATTCTTTCTCACAAGTTATCATAAGCATGGGAGACATTACTTCTAGCAGAACAAAAATACTGTACTGATGTATCAAGAGTTGAGAGAAAAAGTAAAGTTGAAACTTATCATTAATGGGGTGATTAATAAATACCCAAATGATACCTTAGACAAAGCAAACAAATGGAGTCATCTCATGGGAACATCTTCCAGTTAGTTAGTACATGGATTTTGACTAAGAAAGAATAAAATAATATGCAACACAATCTCATACAAAAGCAAAGAAAAACTAAAGGAAATCTACTGGCTAATCGCTTGTATACATGAATAATTAAAAACCTCCCTCCTAGAGTAGGACTTACAGCTTAGTTAGCATTCTGTTTCTTTAGTCTTGCAATTCAGAAGCAGGGCCGAGTCATAATCTCCTGTTTCTTCTAGTCAATCTTCTTTGAGTCTTGCTCCGAAGCTATGGCTTCGGTCGAGCAAAACCTGGCTGCATTGTCGAAAACAGCGAAATGAGATGAATAGATATGGATACTCACAAACTAGTGATCTGAGAAATGAATGGTTGGGTTCAATTGAAAAATTATAAAGGGGTGTTTGTTTCCCGTGATTAACAAACTATTGCAAATGAGGTACTGTAATTCTTCAAACAACCTCATCCAAACGATGTGTTGTAAACACTCAAAATAATCACTTAAAATAATTACTCATTTTTAATCACTCAAAACAATATCACTTCTACTTCTACTTCTACTTCTTCTTCAAATACTCATAACTCCTCAATCTAATTGTAAGTTTTTTGCCACAACGACAACCTTTCTTTCGGTTTTTTGCCACAATGACAACCTTTCTTTCGGTTTTCTGCCACAACCACTCATAACTCTCAATCCAAACAACGTTTTATCTTCTCTAAACTCTTCATAACCGCTCCAGATCCCTCATAACTTATGAGTTATGTTAAACTACAAATTAACCCAAAACCTTAGCTATGAGTTAGATAAATTTAATTATATCAATTGATATTTACTTGGGCTTGAAAATTTGAAAAATATCCTACAAATAGAATTCAACTTTAATTGACGATAAAATGATTCGGTAGGGAGCTCGAACTCAGGATTTCTTACTCTGATATCATAGTGATTTAAATTAAATCACCAATGAACTCAAAAACTTAAATTGATAAGTTTGGATAAATTTAATTCTATCAACACAATAATCATTATCTGTTTTCAAACCCTCTATCTAAACACAGTCAAGGGATTGCTGTTAGAGCTATTTTGTTTAGCTTACAACTTAATCAAAATTCATAACGTCAAAAGAGAAACTCTACCTGACGAAGCAGAGAGGGAGCAGCAGCAGTAGAAGGAGGTTCTGCAAGGACATGACTTCTAGTTTTCCTTCCATTCAATGTAGCAACAGATGGACTGTTATTAGTTGTTATGTCCCAAAAGCTTCGTTTTTTAGCCGTTGGAGCCGGTGATTTGAACCGGTGGCTCGGACTCTTCAGTTCACCTACGCTTGGCTCCTTTGGCTTTAAGCTGGTTCTTGTCTCTACCCTCTTTACCAACTCTGCTGGTTTTTCACTCTTCTTCAAGAGCTCATTAATAACATCATCTTTATGCTTTAACTGCACAATGTGCTCTTTCCTTGTCTTCTCAAGCTCAGCTTCTAACTGTTTCACTGCACGACGAAGCTCTCTAGCTGCTTCGTCTGCTACCTTCTTTCGAGATTCTGGTGTGAAACAATTCCCATTCAAGAAGGAGGATCTTGGTTTTCTTTTTTCATTTTGGTGGACAGATGTTGGAGGAGTTAGAAGAGATGTGGCTGAAGATGGGGTTGGAGAAGCAACTGCAGCCAGAGATTGTGCCTGTAAAGTAAGTAGTTTCTGTTGCTGGCGAGCCAACTGCACGCGCAATTCTCGATTTTCTTTCTGCAATTCGAGCAATAGTTTTGCCTGGTCTGATTCAGATTCAGGTGCCTTCATTACTTCCTCATTTACTTCTGCAACCTGTGTTTTGTATACAAGTATAAACAGTGATCAAAGTCAAGTCATTGCTAATGAAGAGTTTGATCTTTTGCCATGGTTATTCATGAGAGAGTAATTTCGAAACATTCTACACACCCAATATGGAATGTTATGATCCCTTATCAGATATAGAGTTCTTCAATATAGTTCATATGTTATATGAAAAGTAAAATATCATGAACTTTCATCTTTCTTCCATTTTAGTTCGAACTTTCGAAAGTTCAATTTTAGTCTCTGAAATTTGAGATTCATTTCATTTTAGTTCTTGAACTTTCATAAGTCAAATTTTAGTTCCTAAACTTTGAGATTTGTCCCGTTTCGGTCCCCGAACTTAAAAAAAAACCCTTAAAATTGGTTCTTAAATATAAAAAAAATTTGTTTGTTTTTCTTTAAGAAAACTATCATCTTTCTCAATAAATTTTAAAAATGTTTTCACATTTTATCTTTAACATTATTGAACAAGTTTCGATTAATATTGACTGGGGACCAATTTTAAGCTTTTTTTTTTTTTTAGTTTAGGGACTAAAATGAACTTTTAAAAGTTGAGAGACTAAAATAGAACCAAGCTCAAAGTTGAGGGACTAAAAAAAAAAAAAAAAAATGAAAGTTCACGACCAAAATGGTATTTTACCCAGAAGGAAAAACACGATGAATTGTGCGTAAAAAGAGAAGTTCGTTGGTCAAACCTTAGTTCTGATCTCTTTAGCACGATCAGCCCAATGAAGTGTATTTTGGGTTTCACCAAATGATAAGTTACTTGGGCTAATATTTGCAATCATCACAGTGTTACAAGCTCCCCCTAGTGAGTCCTTCAGAAGTTGAGTGAGTTTTGAATTTCTATAAGGAATGTGTTTCTTTCCTTCCACAAGAGCATTGATGCAACTACTTAGAGCAAGTAGTGATCTGTTTATGTTTGCTCCCTCAAGAGATCTTAATGTTCTTTGATCTGTGGCAAGTGCTCTTTCTGACCCAGCAAGATCAATCAATGACAGCTTCCCTACCCGGTTTACAACATTCGTGCCTCCATCTCTCGTTCGGTATTCAACTGTTACCTGAAGTATAGCATGGGAGCGTGAAGAAGTTTCGTTCACACGTGTCGGTTCGGTTGTTCGGTTTTGGTTTCCTCGTTGAAGCAAGGCCATCACCTGGAAAGAACCAGAAAACAAGTGTTGAACTTCCCTCCCCCATTTCATAAAATATCTAACTTTTAAAAGTATAGGGGAGATGGAAAGTTACTTCATCTGTGGAGTAAGCTTTGTATTGTGTAAGACCGGCAGCAACAATGCCCTGGAGTATTGGAATAACCATTTAGCTGAATATTAATGAAGATTCCATTACAAAAAACATAAGATAATGAAGATTACATGGAAATGAAATTTGATGGTATTTGGGTTTGAAAGGTCAATGATTACGAGGGAATAATTCTCCTACTCACATTTCGGCAATCATTTCTGCATAACCAATATTTATTTTTTTCGTAATCACTATTCATTTCCACTATATTCTCATTCACCCCACGAGTGCTTCTTATTTTCTATATAATCACTTTTCATTCTCTCATACTTACTATTTTATTTTTTTCATAATCATTTTCTTCGCTTTAAACATAGGTGTCATGATTTCTCATAATCATTCCTGTCACCCCAGTGACTATTCACGTACTCGTTTCTTCATTAAAAACACTATAATCAATCTTGTTGGCTGATATAATTAAATTTATCTCAATCCATCGGCTTAAACTTTCGAGTTGATTGGTAATGTAACATAATTCAACATATCTCTCTTCGTTAGTAAACATGGACGAGATTAATAATTGAGTTTGTGCCTACCATTTGGTACAATTCATATAAAAAGGAACTCAACTCTTAACTAACAAGAGACAGACAGTCAAAAACCTTAAAATTTCAAAGGCTCAGTACAACTCATACAATATACAACACAAACCTGCTTGTCTTCTCTGAGAACTAATGGCCTTCCAGGGGACAACAAATCTCTGACTGTTTCATTGTAGACCTCGATGTACGAGAGATGTACGGAATGGTTCCCGTCGAAGCTCCTCTGCCTGATCTTATTGAAGAGGTCTTTGATAGCCAAAACCATAACTCCAGGGTTCTCAACTGTTCCCAGCATTGTGTAGGTCTTCCCAGCTCCAGTGGCTCCATAGCAGAATACCGAACCATTCCTTCCCTGTAGAACCGCCTCGACAAGCTCCGCTGTCCTGCACATTTCAATTTGGCATCCATTTGAAAAGTTGAGATTGAGATATAAAAAATGCAATAGACATCAAAATTGAAGAAAGTTATGTGTTTAATGGAGCTGTGAAACAACTAACTATAAGTCTCAGAACTCTGTTGTAAGCTTCTCTTTTCCTTTCATGTTGATCTTTTCAGCAAATCATGAAGAAATACTTCCAGAACATAAGACAAGAATTGGAAAGTTGATTTACATATGCCTAACTCGTAGAGGTGTTTATTTGAGAGTTTTATGGAGTAATTAAAAATAGAGTTTTTATAATCACTCTATAAAAACTTCATTCAAACGAGCTATTACAACAATTTCTTCTTTATAATCACTCAAAATAACTTTTCATTTCTAATTACTCAAAGTAATCACTCCACAGTTTTGCAAACAAACACCTCTTAAGACTAATACAATTCTCTTAAGTTTTCACTGGGCTATGGCTATGAGAAAACATGGTAACAACAGCCAAAACTAAGACTATGAACACTGATTTGCTCCATTTTCTGGAGGGTCAAAGAAGGGTGCACAAAAGATATGAACAAGAACCGGGACGATATATGCGAACAAGAGTATAGCTCTGTACTTAGTAAACAAGAGGTTAGAGGTTTGCCTCTACTCCCAAATGTAATTGAATCAAAAAAAGAACTAAGCCAATATCTACCAACAATAACATAGCTCCAATGACACGATGAACTCAGTAACCAAGAGGTTAAGAGTTCAAATCTCCTATATACTGTTGAATCAACAAAAGAACCGGGACAATATCTGAATCAACAATGTATAATTAGAAAGCAAGCTCCGTCTTTATATCTAAGGTAGAACAAGAAGCAAAATCACATCCAATTCTAAAGCAAACCCCAGTCAGAAATGCAGTATACATCATTTTTTTTTTCTGTTGAACTTACGTGGTGGAATACACTTCCTGCTGATTAGTGGTATCTGGAAATGAAGCATCAAAAGTAAAATGGCGTCCACGAAGCCTCTTCAGTCTCAAATAATCATTCTCATTAGCAAACTCTGTTAAATAAAGATCCCTTCTATTCACTATTTTAATACAACACTTCGATCCTGCTTCCTTTTCCTTCTTGGCCATCGGTCTCAGCCTCACAAACACCAAAATCCGACTTTCCCCCAAATTCTCCTTCTCTGTAGAACTCCCCAATTCCTCCATTTCTTGCCATTTCTTACACCCCACATTCTCCTTCTCTTCCACCATAGCCATTGTGTTCTCTAAGGACAGTTTCCTCGCCACATTCGTCGACAAACTCGCCTTTCTCGAGCACGTAAACCCGACAATCCGATGGGTTCCAACCACCTCATTTTCCTTTGTATCAGCCATTTGCGGTTGGGGCAGAACGTAAGTTCTTGTAACAGTTGAATTAGGCATTGCATTTTCCCTCATCACATTCTCGAGCTTCGGCTCTTTCTCCTCTTTCTTACAAGACCCCGTTAGCTCGACGCTCGGATGCGTCGCAAATCTTAGATCTTCCCCTTTCGGCGATGGCCTTTTAAGAGCTGCAGAAGCAAGCTTCTGCTGCTCATACAATAGGGTTAATGCTTTCATCTTCTCTTTCAATCCATGGTGAAGATTTCTCGGCGGAAGATTGAATTGCTGTTTGTCTTCTTGAAAATGAACTTCATCATTTTTCCCATTGTTCATGATCTTAGACCTAGTCGAAACAGTCATTCTTCTTTGATTTTCTCACTAAACAAACATACCCAGAAAAAAAAAAAAATCTCACTAACCCAGTTCGAAAATCTGCCGATAATTCAATTGGGTTTCAAAAACTTTCCCAGAAAATGAAAGAAAAAATCTACGGGAAAATGAAGATTAATTGTAGAGAATCTAAGCCTTTGATCTAATGGTGATGAACGGCAGGTAGTTAACTGGGGGATATCAGTTTTTGAAGCTAGGTAAAATGGGGCACTCCATTTTCTAGCTTCTTCAAGTCTGTGTTTTAACAGAGGCGATTAGAAATCGAAGAGTCAAGAGTGGAGTGGATGGAGTAAAAAGTGGAGTGGCAATAGAGAGTTTTTGCATTTGAAAATTCAAAATTTTTAAGTAGTAACGGTCAAAACTTTGCCCTCAGATCCAAACGGGGTTTGAATTGGAATGTTTCTGATCGCACTGGATTATTCCACCGCGCTTTAATTGTATGAAATTTGAAATAATTAAAGTCAAAATCTTTTTCAAAAGGAAAAGTGGTTTCAAGTGGTGACTGCTAGAGAATTAAACCAGGATGTTTCTATCTTTGGGAAAATTACTATTATGATCTTTAGGTTTAAAGTTTTATTTTCTCTTTGGTTCTTAAATTTAAAAAATAAATAATTTTAATTGAACATTGAACTGATTAACATCAAACAATCAAACAACTACCCCACTAATCGATGTAATTAAATGATATTATTTATCTACTTATCTTATAATGAATTTGAATGATTCTACCTTAAATATTTATGAGTTAAAATAAATTAATTTATTAATAATTGTCGTAACGCAAAGTAGGTGGTAGCTTTTTTTTTCTTTTTTTGGCATTGATCCAGTTTTTTTTTATTAGAGGGAAACTTACAAAAACTAGTTAAATCTAGAAAATAATTATAAATGTTGTCATTTCAAAAAAAAAAAATGTAATCACTGTATTAATGAGTATTTATCACGTATAATATTTTAAAATTTCTTTGTAATTATTTAGTGACACAATTTTCCATTATTAAATGATAAGCAAAGTTGGGTTGAGTGTTAAATAATTGCACTCCCAAACTTACTATGGAAAAGGTGTTTGTGCTTTGTCTTTTTGCTCATGGTTCAAGCAAAATACCATATGGGAAAGCAACTATATTAAAATTATGAGAATTTCAACCATTCATGAATTATGTTAATATGTATTAGAGTTTTGAATGTATAATTTGCTCATGAAATGCTTATTTATATGTAAGAGATTTAAAATATCTAAATCATTCATCAATTATATTACTATTTGATCTTTCGTTTTTGGTTTTTTAAATATAAACTTATATATACCTAAATTCTCTACATATTTTTCATCTTCTATTTAAATAAGCATACGAATCTTAACCAAATTTCATAAATCAAGACAATTATTTGGAAGCTATTTTTTAACCTTTCAAATTTTGATTTTGTTTTTAAAAACACGAGTAGGATCGAAGCAATAAAATTTGTGTCGGAGTAATAGTTTAGGACTTAAATTTCAAAAATCGAAAACAAAGAAATGAAATAGTTATCAAATAAGACCTTAAATTTTAGGTTATATAGAATAGTAGTTTTTTTTTTTTTTTTTTTACAATAGGTTCGATGGGAAGTCGAACCTTTTACATCGAAGCCAGAAATGCATATTTCATATCGATTAATTATTTTGCTTATATATATTTTAAAAAATAATATAGGTTATTATGACTTAATGAGATGTAAAAGAAAAGCATTGCTGTTCTATCTCTTAGATTTTTGAAATAAGAGTAGAAAATTGTTGATTATATAGAAGAAAAAGGTCATTGTGTAATTTACAAGATAACTAAAACATAATTGAAATGATTGAAATAGTAAGATAATATGTTAATGGAACAATATCTATACCTCATAATGGAAGGTAATTTTGCATAATTACTTCAAATGTTAAGACTTTTCTGATTTTTGAAGCAAACGTTTAGGAATTGGTTGGTGGATAAGTGCGACAACATCAAACAATAACATATGTGACATAATTACAAATATTGTGAAAAAAAAAAAAAAAAAAATATATATATATATATAGCCATTAATGTTGTATTATAAATACTACATTAAATACATTATATTATTTATTAATACAGTGACTATAATTATTTTTTAAATTTACTATATATAATTATTTTAAAATTTTAATTAGTTTTGTAAGTTAATTAAAAAAAAACCCATCAAACATTGCTAAAGTGGCCGAGTAGGTTTTATAGGGTTTTTTTTTTTTCGATTTAATCATGAGTTCAAATTTCCTTCTCAATTATAATAATAAAAATAAAAATTGACTCACCCCTGAGTGAATTTTTCAAGTAATTTGTTTCCCAATTCCAAATTATTAGTCTACTTTTAAAAATAAATAAATAATTATTAAAGACAAATTAACAATAATTCAAATCCCATTTATTAATTCAAATCAATCCTATGACATTCAAGATTTATTTTGTGTTGCAAGTCTAACTATCAAACTTTACCCACAATGGTAATACATTCTCCTAGAAAAACACCTGGAAAACTGTAAGGAGATGCAACAATCACAATTTAAGCTAAATGTTAGTTTATAAAAAAAAAAAATAATAATAAAAAATTGAAACCAGTATGGCATGATAAAGGGTTGTATCTAGGTGCATATTTTAATCCAAAAAACTTCTTGCAGCATGTTTAGGCAACAAGCATCTATGATTCATCCTTGCAGAAATAAGCTTTCTTTCCAAATGAAGGGTTGATTTCAACATTCTTTATATCCACAGGTGCTCTCTCCGATACTCGCGTACGATCACTGGAACGCTTGTAGGCGGGATCTACAATTTAGAACAACAAGAACCCAATATTTACTCAAGACCCCATGACTTGTACCTTCTCAATTCTTTTTTTTCTAGAAACCGAGAAATTGAAGATTCGCTTCACTATATCTAGGATAATCACGACTGCCCCTAGGCCAGGCACCGGGAGACATCGAAAAAATGGAGACATGGGAGATGTTTACAAATTAATGTGACAGATGGATCTCGAACCTGAAACCTTGAAGGGAGCACACCTTCAAAGCCCAAGCTTTCGACCACTGCATCCCCTGAGGTAAGGCCTTACCTTCTCCATTCTGACCACTGAAATGTCAGAATCAGCACTCATCATACATATAAGATTACAGATGAAGAGCAAAGTGGCATTCATAATAGACATGAGTAATCTTACAAAAGTTTAAAGACTATAACTTAGCTTGCTTAAAGACTAACTTAGCTTGCTTAACCTGATAGAACTCCCAAAAGGAAGTTTCTGACATGAAAAGAAGATGTCAACAAAGAAGATTGATGTTTCAGTTTGAATCACTAAGAACAGACTGGGAAGATAACCAACTAATTATCTCAATTTGAACTTTCATCTGAATGAAAAAAATGACCAGTTGTGTCGGATCATGCGTCGAATAAATATTATTTTAGTAACCATTAGCAAAATATTTTTCCGCAACCTAATATCTTCGAAGCCCAAACTCAAAAAGTGTAGAAAAGAAAACACTCCACGCATGATTTTTCTCTAAGATTTGAAAGGGGGGGATGTTTGGGTCTGGGTTAAAATAACCAAACCCGTATTCGGGCCATTAATAATAATTACTGGTGGGGTAACTTGCCCGTCATCCCAACCAACTTCCAACTATAATGACTCACAACTCTGTTATAAAAGTCCAAGCACCTCATATACAAGTTATGATAACTCTTATTATAAAAACCTACTTCTAGTCAAGAATTTTCTAACACAAATAATAACATATAAACCTAGTCTAACTAACTTTAACACCTCCCAAACGTACCGACCACCATAAAGTCAACTCCCGAGAGGAAAATCAATTTCCTTCTACATATAAAAGGGAGGGTAAGTGCGCATAGAGATAAGGAAGAAATGGTGAGAAATATATGTAGTGACAGGAGAGAGAAGTTAATGAAAGAAATACTGTGCAGAAGGGATAAGGAGACTGTATAGTCAAGGAGAAATTACTGAAAGAGCATGTACACGTAAAAAATAAAAGAAAACGTGGAGCAATCTTATCCAAAACATTTATGACTTCAAAAACTACCATTTAACGTTATCAAGATTGTTTTCTAATTTTTTTCTAAAATTCTGTAAACATTGCGCAAAAAATGAATAATGGTAATTGCTATCAAGGATACGGAGAAATATATACAATGCATAAAAAAATGAACTCCTTAAGAAAAATGAGGAAAGATAATAAGGAAGCCCATCCAAGCACAAGCAGGAATAAAGGTATATATCTGAACAAGTGCCTAAGACAGAGAGAGTAATATTGATTGAATAAAACTTACCATGCCATAATCTGTGACAATCATTGAGATGTAATCTGAAGGCGTGGCATCATACCTGAAACAGTACCAAAAAAAGTAAGAATAATACAACAGTTTGAAGTACAATTATTGAATATAATGTCATCATTTAATCATTGATTTACATTAAATTTAGACGTTGTAGTTGTTCTTTAGCATTCAAATTATCTAGATAATTAACATCCTCCCTTCCTCGAACCTTCGAGATAGCATCTGGATCACCTGCAGGAAATTTCAAAATGCTTAGACACTGTCCCCCTCTTCCAGAAGGATTTAAGAGAGAAGATAACATAATAGTAGATACCTAATTCATTAAAACATATTGAGTCAAGCTGTACTCTTTCATGAAATTTATAGGCTTCGCAGCAGATTAAGACCGGAACATGGAATGCATTAGCAACCATGGCAACACCTGCAGTTCCCACTCTTGAATATACAGTTCCATTAGATAGAACTGCAGCAGCCCCAAGAAATACTCGTGTTACTTCATGCATCATGTAAGAAATAGCATTTATATGAGTGTAGGTACAATTTAGGCCCCTCGTTATGAGCCTACGAAGCAATGCTTGCCCTTCAAGTTTTGGTCGGGAATCCACCACCACCACACGAAATTCTTTTCCGAGCTCATGAGCATATAATAGAAGCATCTCTACAGCACATGATGATCCATATGTAAGAAGAACATCTCCATCCCTGATTTTGGTAGCAGCATGTCTAACTATGACCTCATCTGCAATGATAATTTTCTCATTGATAAAGCGATCTATATCTGAGCAAAGTAAAGCTTTTACTTCAGCTTCTGGAAGATTCACTGGTAACTTAGCAATGCGGTTTTTCAAAAACCTAATTGCGTTTCCCATGCTAACAGACAGTGGCCTGCACTCGTTGAAGAATGACACATAACCACCTATTTTTGCAGTTAAATCTCTACCCAGAGACTTCTGTGGCGGAGTTGAGTAATCTTTGATGGCCTGTTGAAATGCATGAAGCATAGTAATACAACGAGCATTGCCTCCACATATATCTCCGGCCATATACTGTAAACCAACCTGATAGAGTATAGGTGTGTGACTAAATTAGACAAACACTAGACAGAAAATTAATCATAAATATTATAAATTGACAGTAAGCATATATAAGACAATAGTTATTCTTGATAGGTTGAGAGTGTATTGACATTGATGCCCATAAAAATAAAACAATTGTCAGAGTCGATAATCAATACGAGATCAGAAAACATAATAGACCTAATCAAACAGGGGTGAAGCTATGAGTTTCTCATTCAAAATGGGAAGAGTAAGAATCTTGGGATAAAATTTATAGAAGTCTTGTATTCTGTTGAACTTCCTGTTTGTTTTCTTCTTCAAAAAGTAAAATACTTATCCTTAAACAAGTTCTATGTCGTCATAATTTCTAGTCAACATAAAATTACACTACTCTGTCGTTTTTTTTTTATATATCCATGACAATGAGTATTGGTCCAGTTTACCCTCACCTCCACTACTCTCGCGGGACAAAATATCTAACCCTATATCATTTGATTATCAAGAAAATACAGGCTGCCATCAAATAGACCGAGCCCATAACTTCTAAATTCTTCAATGTCCACTTGACTACTAGGTCAAGTTAAATTACAGTGTAATATTAAGTAGCTTCCCAATAAAAAAAGGAAAAGCACCTGGTAAATGGCAGGATGAATGGTGTCAAGTTGGAAAAACTTCGACACAAGGTCCGGAAGCTGAGTTCCCTGCTCATATTGTGGTAGATGTCGAAATAATTCAACCCTGTTTCTAGCTTCAGTTTGGTTGAAAACTGAGCGCTTTTTAGCCTTCTCCACTCTACTTTTATCATCAAACTGCATTCGAGGAGGGGGAGCATCTTTCTTCCTTTCTTTATCAAGTGTGCGATCACCACCTCTTTTGTCAGTAGATGCAACTGAAGGTGCAGCAGTGCCATCTTTCATAGCCGAAGGCGGCTGCTTCACAGCTTTACTAGGAGCAGTACCAGACTTACTCGCCTCTCCTTTTATGAAACCAATACGCATATGGACGATTAACAAAATAAATAAACATATAAACTAATTACTATATGAGCTTTTGGGATTTTTCCCACATAAATATCCAAAGATAAAGAAAAAAGGAATAATTATAAGCATGCATAACCAAATAGAGTGACCATTTGAGAATTTACCCATGCAACTAACTACAATCCAGGAATTAGAAAATTTTAACCTCACAAGGCAAACGGTGTAAAAACTCCAATTAATTAATGCACTAAGTTGAATCCACTAACCCTTTATATTTCTTAGCTTCAAAAAGAAGTATTTCCTTTATATTCAGTTCGCATTTCTGAGTACTTACTACTACAATATGGCTCAAGGAATATTCCAAATGAGTGTAAAATGTAAATAAAACCTTTTGCAGAAACTTTTGCTGCTCTTTGTGCCTCTTGCAGAGCCCGTCTTTCGGCCTTTGTTGTTTTCTCCTTCAGAGGTTTTGAACTTGGTGGCTGTTGATTTTGTACCTCTTTGGATGCCCCTCCTTTCTTTTCTGCTGGCACAAAGTAGTAGAAATGAGAAATCAGTAATCCCAATACAAGTTCCATGAGAAAGTATATTAGCATGTTCACGGCTTTTTCCATTTTAATTCTTGATTCCAAGAAATGCTTTGGCTCCTCAATATCAATTGAGTTCAACACTATAGGCAAACCATGCAAGCATGACTGAATCAGAAAAGAATTGATAAGAACACAGGAGTAAAATAGTTGATGATGTTTTATTGTCGTAATTACTATTTTCATGTCATGAACAATAGACAATATGGATAATGCAAAATTACACCTTATCAACCATTATACAAGGTTTTCCATCTACTAAAATTTTGAGTGGGACATCAACAAATTAAACTGAAGTTAGAGTGTTCAATTAATACACATTTATTTGAAGGAGAAGTAAGAAACCAACAAAAATGGGTGTTTTCCAACAGTAGGTCGATGTATAAGAATTTCTTGTCCATAGCCAATTGCCCTTCAAAATTTACTTCCCACTCTACCACTCCCTTTCCTCAAATCTTCTGCACCTTCTTTTCTATTAGCACTTTCGTTGTTCAGCCTTCTTTATTCTTTAATATTCAACTGTATTTTCTTTCTCACGACCCCACCAGCTACACTTTTCTTCACCATATTCCCCAGCCCATTTGAATCCGTAACCTCCAAAGCAATATCCAGTTAGCCCCTTTGAACACTGTACCAACTCATGGGGATTCCCATTTTTTTGCTCATCAATACCATACCTCTTTCTTAGACACCCACACTTTTCCTCTCTCATCTAAATACAACGTCCTTACTTTTCTTTTATTATTCTGCTTTCTTCTCCAAACTCTCTCAAACAATTGAAACTGAAGAAAATTCAACAATATAAAGGTAGGATGGTTCTTTATTTTCCATAAAATGTGAATCAAGGTTCATACAAAGCATTCAATGAGAGAACAATTTTATCAACCTTGAACTTGCATTTATGATCTGTGGTAGTACTCTTGCAAAAACAAATAATTGGCAAAGAAAAGTAAGAAGACCCACTAAAATTTAAAAAATGAGTGCAATTTTATAAGTGATATCCGTATGAACAATAATTGAAATTTGTTTAATATGGGAGTTTGGCATATAGCTGCAGTGGGAATTTTATCTAGGTTTAGTTTGAGGTTCAATAATATGGGAGTTTGGCATAGAGCCGAAGTAGGAAGTTCCCAGGGTTAGTTTGAGGTTCAATCAATAAAGGGTTTTCGCAGATATCAGAATCTTAAACTAGATTCAACCCATTTCTTTAGAAATATCTTTGCCTTAAAATAAACGTAACCCTTGTTCTACTTTCTTTTCTGCGAAGATAAAAAACAAAATTACATTCCATAAAAAATGTACAAAGAAGAGAGCAAGATATTCTCACAAAAACCATAAAGAAGCTCAAAAGCATGCACCAGCTGGTAAGGATAGCAGACAGTGAATAAATACAGAAATGTTCGGAAAAATGAACTAATTGAAGGCAAAAAACCATACCCAGTTCAGCAAACACTAAAGTTTCTACCCCTCACATCAAAATCCAAACTTCTTTCAATCCATAACACCCAAAAAAATAGCTCTAGCGCTGTTGAACACTGAAACTCCGGCCATCAAAATATTGTTTAATAAAGTTAAGGGAGCTTCTAGGAGACGCCAATAAAACTAAAGGCTGGATGTATCCAAACAAGAAAAAAAAAACAACAAAAAAGAGCAAGTAATGGATTCAGTAAAGTGCAAGACATGGAAACACAGCCACAAACCCCATCTTCAAACTGATACAAAAAAGAAATGCAGAACAGAAAGCGTAATAATGAGATGTATAAAGTCAATACTGCACTAAAATTTGTACCACAAAAAGGAAAAGAGTATAAGCCATAAATTAGCAGACATTAACAAAATTAGGGAAAAGAGTAAAAAGCAACGCAACATCACCTGCAACTCCAGCAGGCTTATTAGGTTCCAACGCCCTAATAGAATTCTCCGACGACTTAGCCGCCGCGTGGATTCCAACGCCAGGAAAGCTGGACGCAATCTTCCCAGAACCAGTCCGGCGATACAAACCGGAGGCGGAAGAATCCTCCGACATGTCGAGGTCGTCGTCCCCAGCCCTACTGGAAGGGGAAGTGGCGAGCAGAGTCTCGGAAGGGTTATAGCTGCCGACATGAATCTGATCGGCGGAGTTTCTCCAATTGGCAGGAGCGGGAACGGGAAGAACAGCAGAGCGAGAGGCGGCGAGGTTATCAGAGAGATGACGAGGAGGGGGAATCATGACCGGAGATAAGGAATTGGTGGGAGGAGAAGGGGCGGAGGAGTCGGCCGGAACGGAGAGGGAGCGGGCGGGGGGATCGGAAGCGTCAAGAGTGAAGAATCCGACCTGACGAACTTTAGGGTTGGCAATTCGGGAGCCTCTGCGAGCATCCATGAAGAATTAACGATAGATCGGCGAAGAATTTGGCATGGAGATTGCCGGAATCTACATAAAAAAGAAGAAAGAGAAGGGTTTAATTGGCGATTGATTCTGTAGCGTTGAACATAGGCAACCCCCTGAATTACAAGAACACACTCAAAAGATTGAAAATTCTTTATATTCTTTTCCTTCACCACACTCCCCCAGTTCATAAGTTTAAGGGTTTTTTTTTTTTTTTTTTTTTTTTTGAGATTCTTTTATTAAAAATCAAGTGTAGCTCAACTAGTAATATTTTAGCTTCCATTCGATTAATACTTATGATGCTTGATACGAGTATTTGGATTAGTATTTACCAAATACTTCTAAAAAAAACTAGATCAAACAAGGTTTTGAGTGTAATCACTACTTTTAAATATTCAAAATAAATACTCATTTTAAATATTAATTTTAAATATTTTTAAGAATTATGTACAAACAAGATTTTGACGATAATATTACTTCTAAATACTCAAAATAAATTTAAATTCTAAATACTAATTTCAAATACTTTAAAATCTCCATCCAAACAAGGTTTTTAACCGCAATTATTATTAAACCTTACTTTAAATATTAATTCTAAATATTCTTAAAACTACGTCTAAACAACATTACTTTTAAATACTCAAAATAAATATTAATTTTAATACTTTTAAAAATCTCAATCCAAACATCCCAAGTCTTTTCAATTATCTTTTTATTTTAAAATAATATATTATTTTTAATCACTTCTTTTTACAATTCAAAGGTCTATAATTTGAAATTTTAAAAGTTTAGAAATATAAATGAAATAAAGATGAAAATCCAGGTATTTTAGCCAAATAATTATCTCGGATGGCTAATTTGAATGCAATCAAGAAAGAAATTTGATAGCAATTAAGAAAGATATGTACTAATTTTTAAGTTTTATGGAAGACTAATTTAGAAAATTGTATAGACTTTCAACTTTTCTCCAAATCAAAGAGGCTAATTATGTATTAGAAATTCTAACTAAATCTATAATTTATAATATTTTTCAAAAAGTCCTTAAAAATAAATTATATTGTGTTTTAACCCTATTAAATGGACTTTTATTTAAATAAAACTTTCTTTTAGTGATTTCATCACTCAAAACTTGTGTTTGAAGTAGTTTAATTATTATAAATGGTGAGTTATCACAATATATATTTGAGATATATATATTATTATTATAGTTATTAATATAAGAGAAGGTTTCTATTATAACATTGAATTATTATAATTAGCTAGGATCAATTACAAACTACCCATCTACTTATTATATCTAAATATAACTTGAATTATTATAACTTAATTTAACTCATTTTCAAACGTATTCAAATGTCTCAAAGTATTTGTATCATTAAAAACAATAGATTTTTTTAACAATTAAAATCTTAGAATAAGATTGTTAACCTAGAAAATAATAATAATAATAAGTAACGTGCTCTAAATATTATAAAAAAATTTATTCCCATAAAAGAAAAAAGCAATAGAAAATGAAGTTGTCGGAAAAAAAATCGAATAACGAATAACGAAAAGAAAAAAAACTAATTGAATTGAAATATTTATCAACTCAAATGTGATGTCTCCGTAATTTCTTGGTTTGAATTATCAACTTAAATTGTTGTTATTTTAGCTAAATCGAGCATAGTTTAGCTGGTACTAATGATGTATTAGCATTCACTTCATTTGTTGTTCGAGACTGTTTGTAACACTTTTTTGATAGGTTTGTAATACTCTTTTGGTAGGTTCGAGTCTCTTCTTCCATATATACTAAAAAAAATTGTTATTTTAAAAGAAGTGTTATTGGCTTGTTCCCAACAACTCCACAAACTTGTGAAATAGACAAATAAAAATATGAAAATGGATGAGATAAGATGATGAAGAGAATCTTATAATATTAGTTTTTAAATTTGAAGGGATTTTATTTGATTTTATTTTATTTTGAAATTTATATTATCTTCATCTTGAGAATCTAGAGAAGATTGGTTTTTGGACATTTTATATTTTGAATATATATATATATTATACTTTTTTTTTTTTAATTATGAGGGAAGATTAGCTTTTGGATATTTTTTATATAATTTCAATATCCTTTTGGAATATATATATACACACACTATTAATTTGTCTAAGTCGTATATATAAGAATAATCCAACTCAATTCATGTACATACGACTAGATATATCGAATTATGTTTATTTATTTTGTTATTATATAATGTTGCATCTAAATTTATGATACTCATTTTATTAGTACATGTTCTTTATTAATATCTTACACATTTGTAATGTTATTATTGGTTCGAGTTAACTTGAATGAAACTAAGTTAAGTAAATATTGGTTAACTTAAAAATGGACCTAACTATCCCTAAGAAAACTACAAAATTGTAACTCAACCCAATCAAAGAAAATTAAAAGTCAACTCAACTCTTATGGTTTCAGTTGAATATTTTAACTTGTTTGAGTTTATAATTTTTTTGTATATAGCTACTACTTAATTACTTACCTAATAATTAACTTTATAAATTAATTTTCTTGAAATCAAATTAGTTTAGAGTTAATGAATTTGTCTCCTTTGAATAGTGGTAATATACTACACCAAGATAGATACATAAAATTATTTTACGAAAATCATATATATAAATTATTTTGGAAAAGATCATTATGTGATTACAAAATTATTATAAATTCTAATTTTTTGGAGATGAGCATGATGGTGAAACCTACTTCAAAGGAAAAGAAAATAACAAATTCTAACAAAAAATAAAAAATAAAAAATAAAAAAAAATCAAGATTTGGGACAATACCTCAAACCAATCTTTGATAAGATTAATAATTTAGTGGAATCTATTATTTGTGAATGCATGCTTAATCTATATATATATATATATATATATATATATATATATATACACTTCACACCAAACTTTTCCCTTTGCTTTTTTGTT